>JARYZH020002057.1:0-19196 GCA_030021035.2 Notholithocarpus densiflorus | reverse complement strand
GGGTGGTTCTGTTATCCAAAAGAAAAACCAAATCTAACACAGATATCTGATATTAAAAACCATTCTATCCCAAATTCCTTACTCAAAACTGAATCTAAGACAAAACCTAAATGCAATCCAATACATTCCAATCCAATCCAATCCAATACAATCAAAATACCCAGACCTAAATCATATTGAAACCCAAATTTAAAGAACCAAAAAACAGAGACTAACCGATGGAGCCAACTTGGCGGCGCGCATCAACAGCGCCTTCTCGACGATCTTCAGGCTCAAATCTTCGTTCACCGCTTCGTCGTCGTCATCGTCGCTGCTCAGTACCAAGAAGGAATTCGACGGCTTGGCAGAGCCGCTGGGTTCTGCTTCGTCTAACATGGTGGCAAGAGGCTGGGTTGAAGGTGGGAGATGGTCTAACATGGTGGTGGTCCTTAATCTCTCCTTCACAGTGCCTTACGACTCTCTCCCTCCCCCTGTCTCCTGTGAAATCAGTGATTTCATTGGGTAAAAATAGCCTCTTGGTTTTCGCGTTTGACTGCAAAATCAAGAAAAAACTTAATTAGCACACTCACTTGACCGATATATAAAAGTGGATTTAATGAAAATGGGCCCACATACATTTAGCCCCACAGAGCAAATTCATTTCAATTTCAATTTCAGAGTCTAAAACTGAACAATTGAAAGGATAATTGGCACATAGATGTAGATACATAGCACAAAATTAGAGTTCTAATTTGGAATTGCAATTTAAATTTTTCTCTGCTTTACATATTATTATATATAATGTTTAACCCGTGCAATGCGCGGGATCATTTTATGATTTAGGGTCAACTTTACAACACTCACCATAAAAATCCTTTGATAGGTTTGGCTTTTGTCTTTCATATAAGACATGCAATATAATACCCTATATTTATGTTGTTATTAAAAATCTTGACTTCGCATGTCATCTATATGTGTTGCAATATAATAGAAATTTTTTAAAGAAATGTAAAGGTTATTATAAAATTTTTAAGTTGTATAAGTACAATTGATACCTTTGTCTCTAAGTTCTATTCCAACTCTTCTATTTCAGTGAAATGTTACCTTTCTAAATTTTCACAATAGCTTAAGTGACTATTACAATGAATGACCCTTTATATGCCTTGTAGAAATCATAATCTATCTTATCTGCCTTTATGCTTTTATAAAAACATGTAGAAAGAAAAAGGTATTTAGAATGGATGAGGCTCTAGAAACTGAATTTCATTTATTGTATGTATATCAGCTTAACAATTATAATTATCTAAAATCCAAAAAAGCTTGTTGTGTTTAAACAAATGAACCGTAAAAACACTTTTGAACTTTGTTTAACACCAAACACAATTTTAACTATTTAATTTAATATTCCCATTAATATTAGAGTGGAATAATGAAGCCACAAAATAGAGTATATATGCTTGGACAATGAAAATAAAACTGAACATTATCTTGATGAAGGAATTAAAGAGAAAAACACAACCATAAAATTCCATATCCAATCATTTTGACAGGAAGCCAACTTATTTAGAACTACCACCTAAAAATTAAAGAATTAAGATACCTAGTTTGACATTATAGGATATCTTAAGAATTTCAATATCGTTAAGTCTTAAATTTGCTCACAATTGTAAAATGATGTAAAAAATATTTTACGTGGTACTAACATGCGTTGTGGAGGAATGAAACCTATCGTAAACAAAGATGACCCACAATCGAAACATGTGTGATCATAGCTAGAAAAAATAAGCACCAAAATAGTTCTCATCATAGACAAACTTTCTTTAAAATGTTGATTTTCAATTGGAAATCTTATAAATTATATGTTAGCAATACTATTAACCACTCTTCAATTGGCATATCTGATCCACATATAAGGAAAAATGTACCATAGAGAAATCATTGAAATTAGAGACTACGCATAAAATTGGACAAACAATAGTTAACATTGCTATAACAATTCTGTAGGGTTCAGTCAGTGTTCATGCTCTACTTCATTTAAACATCTACAATAATAATAATCTCCAAGAAAATGCATTAATTAACATCTGCAAATCTCAACAACAATAGAGGAATTAACAGTTCTCTTTGACCAAATAGAATAACATCCCAAAACAATAACTAAATATATCCTTCTGCGTCACTCTTGTAGACGACATCCATCCCATATAACGGCTCTCTTATAGGAGTCTATTTTCTCTGATTTGACTCAGCTTGACTTACTTGACTCAGCGGTTTGCTTTCATACGGCGAGAGTCATTGGTTCAAATCCAATAATATGTAAAACTGACTGAAACCCCTGTTTTTGCTAGCATGACAGCTAGTACAGACTGGCAGCAAGGAGTCAACTGAATGACCAAAGCATTGGTAAGTCCTTTGTTGTACTACGGATCCCTAAGCAAAGAATACCCACTGCACCACAACTATACACACCCCATAAAATTTAGTCCAGAATTCAGAAAGTTAAATGTCAGAGATTATAGAATAGTTCTGAAAAGCGATAAAAACAGAGTCCTCTGTTATCTCAGAGTAGCATTTTTGGCTTCTGAACTTCATTTATATTTACATATATTAATTTATATGTTTTATCCATGTATTTTATTTGTTGGCATCAACCAAGTGGGGCCTCAGTTTCTGAACTGAACCCCAGATCAGAAACTACACTACAAATCATATCAAAAACAAAATAAAAACTCTCCCCTTTTACAATCTCAATCCTGGCATAGAGGCATCAATGTACTTATTCTACCGATAAAATAAATTTATGTACACAAAATTCCAAAAGCTTACAGAGACAATAAAGTCAGAATGGCCTATTCACTATTAGATGAATGGTAAGTGAGAGTTAAGAACTCTTGCACTTATATACACAATATTCTGTAAATAACTTCTTTAAAATACTAATGGATGAAATCATGAAACTCCATTAACTCATTCTATAACCCACTGGTAGATACTTAGAAAATCAATCAGACATATAGATCATGATAGCATATTTCAATATCATAATTACAAAATCAAACGGTACCAAAATATTTTGACCAACAAATCCAAAGAAATAAAAAAAGCAATACAAATTCTGTTAGGTTCAAACAGTAATATAATAATTGGTAAGTAAATCACAGCCACAACAGCTGAGCCAAAAACTTCATCATTTTTCTCTTTTACGCTAAGATTTTCTCAAAATTAGTACTCTTCTTCTTACTACTAAATCTTAGATCTTTTATATAATCCATTCAAGCATTGTATTACTTCTATGCTCATCTGGTCCTTTAAAACTGGATGAAATGCAAAGTATGTAAGGATTTTCATAAATAAAAAAAATAAAAATAAAAATAAAAACAGAAAAAAGGAGCCTTACATAACCGGTCTCGCATTCCTGTAGCAAATTTTAAACATTCTTATAGTATCATGTATTTTTAGATGATACTGTATAGCCTATGCATTCTTTCTTTTCCTTTTTTTATTCTCTCTCTTACTCAATCTCTCATCTCAAACACACATAATCCTTTTTTATTCTTTGTCTGTCACTCAAACAAACATGCATGACCTGTGTTAGGTGTAAAAAAAAATATTATTTTAATATGGTGTATTGCAAAGTAAAGAATGTGATGTAAGGATTCTTGTAAGAGTAGTAATGTAAAATAAATCAAATGGCCTTTTGGTGAGACAATGCATTTTTTTTTTTTTCAATAAGCAGTTGGGTATGCTCTTAATAGAGTATGAACTAAGACAATATATAGCAATTATCAATATCATTAAGACTTGACATGTGCACTGAATTGTAAAAGGTAAAAAAGAAACGGAGAAAGTACCTTGTATATGATAAGTTCTATCACATATTTGAAATATTAGTACCAGATTTAGCAAGCACGGTCACTACAGCTGAATATAATAGCTTCTATAAAAGTAAAATAAAAGCCAAAAAGTAATAGCAAGGAGAATCCTCTTTAAAATTTAAACTAATAAAAGCAACTATAACAATCAAATCATGTTCTTGTGTTTTTATTTTCAGAACATATGAGGTGGTCTATTTCATCAGCAAAGCATAGTGTCCTTAACTTTAGTATGCAATAGGAAATGCAAATAATACGTAATATTGTTCAAAGAGCTAAGTTGAAATAATGCCTTTGAGTGGAATCTTGTAAAATGTGTGGATTCCTCTAAGAAACTCATCGAGCCCATGCTACTTAAGACAACAAAAACTAAATTAATGAAATTAAAGATTAATTTTCCTCAAGTCTAAAAAGTAAAATTATAGTCTATTAACATAAGAGGGCATGAACTTCTAGGAAAGTTGACACTCCTAAAATTTAATTTATATGAGCTGATCATTTTTTAAATTCATACCAAAACTTGTAGTTGGCCAAATGCAAACCAATTTGTGTGGTTCACAACAATATTTTGACAATATTTTGACAATATTTGTATAATCTATGAAGAGCAATAATTTCATACAATCTCTGGTGCAAAGAGGACAATCCATATAATTGTAGCCATTATTTCTGATTGCTCAAAAAAAAAAAAAGCATAGCAATTTTAAATTGCAGCAGAGAAAGATGAAAGAAATACCGCAAACGAAGCCTAAGAAAACATTGAAAATATGGGTTGAATTGTAATAAGTAATGCAGCAGTTCAGTGAAAATTTAAATCTGAAAAATGAAGGTTTGGACCACAACAAATCAAACCTTGATTCTGCATTTGTTAGTGGTTCATGTACAGCCCAGAATTCAGATAGCTAAAAAATCTATCCTTGTAACAATAACAATAAATAAATAAATAAAAAGTTATTCCGTACTTGAGTTGGACCTAAATAAACTAATTAACTTAAAAGTTAAGGAAACATATAATTTAAAGAACATTGTGAAGAACAAATAAAAAATCAAGAGCATATCTGAAACCTTAAACATGATTTATTTTAAAGAATTTCACATTCAAAAAATTACATACCCAAACCTAAAGCCTAAATCAAAATCAATTCAATCAAAATCCCCAATTCTAAATCATATTTAAACGATAAAATGTTAAAACAAATCAAAAAACCTTACCGGTAAAGGTTTCGACATGGTGACAGCATGGTAGGAAAAATAGTGAACCGGTTTGCTTAATCAGCCATATGATAAAGCCGCATTATTTCTTTTGCTTGTTTGTGTCGAAAGAATGGGTTTAAGGTTTGGTTGAGGGGAAAAACCTTTACTGAAACCATAAATAACCGAAATGCCTAAATCAAAACAAAGCAAATACCAAAACTGCCAAACATAAATCATTTTTATCGCAAGATTTTGATTTTTTCTTTTAAAAATTTATTTAAAAAAATCAAAAAATAAAAAATAAAAAAAACAAATAAAGCAAAAAAAGAAAACTCACCCTGTAATAGTGTACTGTCAGTTGAGGGATGCAAATTTTTTGGTGGTTAAAGTCCGACAGTGGTGCTGGCCTGAGATGTCTCTCCATCTCCCCTACGCCTATGCTTTTTTGTAGTCCACGCCAAACTGTAGAAAAAACAATGACAGAACCGACTGTTTTGTTTTTGTAAGAACCAGAGATGATAATTTGAGACGAAAGCATCAAAGAAAGAGAATAAAGCCGTCTATTTTTCAAAAGGGGTCAAAGAAGAATCCTAGACGTCTCAACAGGGGAAACTCAACGGTGAGAAGTTTCAGAAAACAAAAAACAGTAGAGAGTTTTTGCATGTTTATAAATTTGACCAAATCTGACCCAAAATAACAATTTAAATCATAATTAACACCCAATTGATTCTCCAAATATAAACCAAAAACCCTAAATTTTTAAATTTAAAACAGAACTTTACCAGTAGCGATTCTGATAGCCGGGTAGTGAGTGGAGGCTTACGGTTATTGAAAACAACTAAAATAAAAAATTTATTCAATTCGAAATGAATCTGTTTGACTGACAAATGTATATTGAGCAATATATAAGAAAACCTTGAATAAAAAAAAATTACATTAGCTCACATTTAAAAAAAAAAGGTTGATTTATGAATCCAAAATCTTCTCAACTACATTACCACCAACAAATCATTTCACTTGTCCTTACTAAATTTGCTTGCAAATACGTAAATTGACTTCTTACAAATAAAAAATATATACATTGTTACACCTCTGTGATATAAAAGACACAATAACCAACATCTTGAGTTATTCTTGTTACAGTACAACGTTATGGGAAAACAATGCACTTTAAAACACTAAAAAAAAGTGGCATAATCTTTAATGGGAGGGCAAATGAGTTCCACTAACCATTACATATATCATGAATTCCATCCAACACATGATAGACATTATTAATATAGCCAACTTTGAAAGCAAAACAATATATATGCCTTCCAAAAAGAAATAGAAGAATAATATTATTACATCAAAACCAAAATAATCAGATTGGCTAAAGAAACAATATATTTTTTTAAAATCTTATAGTTGAAGATAATAATTCTTTACTACAAATTGGCAGGACTGATACATACAAATATTTATGCATGTGCACATTTATATACCTTGCTGCCCCTTTTTTTAACTATGCCAAAATTCCAATGAGATAATTATGATAAAGCTTTAATCATCTCAAAACAGAATAAAAGTACTTACAGAGCATGCTCTTAAAAAAATTCCAAGGCATAGGTAGGAGCTTTCGCTGTGAATGACCTCAAGCTATGTATCCACACCCAATTTTGCATCCCACCTTGGCCGTGGGAAATTTTAGACCAACTCTGTAAAAAAAACTATTCAAGTTCTATTTTGTCAATCCACAAATTAGCAAACAATATTTTTAAAAGGCAATCTTTGAAAGAAAAAACATATTATCACCAAAACTAATCAAAGACGTAAATATGTTTGCGAAATTGATTTACCAATTGCAATTTCTATAAGCTTTTATTAAAAAGATAAATTGCACATACAAATGTGACCTATAGAAACTAAAGCAAAAGAAATCCAAATATAAAAATCAAAACCCTCAAATGGAAATCTCAACACATAAAAGTGGAATGAATGACAACACAAACCAAAATTTTAAAAACGGCTACAGGGAAACACACAATCAGTAAAAATAGAAATGCAATAAACCACAAACCAATTTTTTGAATCTGGTTTGAACTTCAAATAGTAATTACAGAAGCATCAGAATGTAACATTTCGATTTTCCTTTTTTTCTGTCTTTAGTACCAACTTTCATGACTCTTCTAATTTTTTTTGGATTGTGTTATTCAATTCATCTTGCTTTAAAAAACACAACTGTTGGGTCTCAACAACATACCAATGGACCTCAAATATTCACTCAGGAATTTGAAAGTAACTCAAAAACATCAAACAAACATATAGTAAAAGACAAATAGTAACAATGAATGCAAATATTAATTACGTTACAATTCAAAATTTATTTTTTCTTATTTAAACATGATAAGTCACAATCCAAATTGAGTCATGTGAGTTCAAATGTAAAGAGAACACTTCAATATTTGCATTCATTAAGGATCTTAATTCTAGCAAGAACCAAAGAAATTAAAATGTAACTGTACCTTTTAATTCTCTTATTGCAGAAGTCCCAATGTCTTTATCTGGCACAGGGAAACGATATTCTGCAACTGGAGGGAGAAACAGAAGAAAAAGAAAAAAAAAACAATTCAGAAATTAATTTCAGTGGCAAACGAAGAAAAAAAAAAACTGCCAAACAGGAACAAAATTCTAACCAAAAAAACAATAATCGACAAAACAAAACCCAAGAAATTGAAAAAATAAATGGGAACGGAGAACTCTCTCCTTCTCTCTTATTTCTCTGTTTTTGCCCTCTCCAAACCTAAATCATATATAACCCCAAATTTCAAAAAAATCAAATCAAAACCAAATGTAACCCAAATACCTAAATAAAAATCAATCCAACCAAATTTCTCAAAACTAATTCATATTTCATACCCAAACCCAGATCTAAGAAAGAATGAAAAAAAGAAAAACTTACCGGTGGTAGTTCTCTCAATGTCTATCTACTTCTCATCGCTGTATCACAAGGTTTATTTTTTCCTCCTTCTCTATCTCTGGATCGCAAGCATCGGTGTTAAGAAAATTGAAAAGGAAGTGAAAAGAAAGTATCCGAATAGGAGAAACGGAAGGCGCCCTTACGGTGATGGCAGAGGCCCCCTTCTCTCTATCTCTGCCTCTCTGTCTCTCTTTTCTCTCGATCTCTCTTTCTCTTTTGTCCACGAAGCAATCTTTCTTTCTTTTTCTTTTTCTTTTTTTTTTTAAGCGGTTAGTTTACTTTTATACCAGGGCTCCCAAACAGTGTTTTAACGTCAATCATCTATACTACTATTTAAGGGGCTGCACCTGTTTGGACCGGATTTTTTTTTTGTTCTAAAATACCCCTACAGCCTAGATTTAAGTATATATAAAGCTTGAGAATAACATAGTAAAAATACATCTTTAACTCTCACCTATAACCCTGCCTACAAAATAGGCAATATTTAACTCCCACATTTAACTCCCATGCATTACTCCACATTTACACTTTTCTTTCTTCAGTTTTTTTTTTTTTTTCCTTCCTTTATCAAGACTTAACTTTTTTTTTTTCTTTGCATAAAAAAAAAAAAAAAAACTTAACTTTTTTTTTTTTTAATACCCGGTTTCCCTTAATCTCATCTCACGTTTGGATTTTTTTTTTTTTTCCCTTAAATCTCTTTTTTTTTTTTTTTTGAAGAAAAAATATACTAAAAAGTAGAAGTCAATCATATCCAAAAGAAATCCAAAAAATTTCAAATACCACATTCAAACGAATCAAACCCACGTTCAACTTCTATAAATAAAAAAAAATAAAAAAAAAACCCACGTTCAAATTTATCCCAAAAAAAAACCCTACTTTCAAATATTTAACAAAACTTTTGGATAACTACAGCTAAAAAAACTGAAGTTAAAAACAAATTCATAAAATTTTAAATACCACGTCCAAAATTTTATTAAAAAAAAAAAAAAAAAAAAAACCACGTTTAGATCTTTAACAAGAATTTCGGATTACTACTTACTAAAAAAACTGAAAGAAGTTAAAAATCTATCCCAACTTAAACAGTTATCAAAATATATAGCTCTCCACCCTTTCAAGTTTCAAACATTTAATTCATTCTCTAAAAAAAAAAGTTTCAAACATTTAATTGAATAGAGAGGTTGACAGTGGTTTGTGGGCTATGGAGGATTCTTGGTTAGTGTTCATAGTGGCTAATTTGATATGGTCATAACCCGTAATGGAGGCTGCTTTGGGATTTCATCATTGCACAAATATGGGAGCAGAATTTGAGTTCCAGCCAAGGGGGTTAATTGGTGGGGTGAGTGTTTAGAGGTATGGGTTTTTACAGATTTTGTGAGTGAGTGTGTGTTTTTTTTAAACCTTTTTTTTTTTTGCTATTGGCTTTGAATTCAAGTATATACATTTTATTTTATGTTATGTCATATGTGTGTCATGTATCAGTATTACATATTACAAAATCAAAAAGTTTGTGTTCAAGAGAAAATGAATTTGAGATAGAGAGTTTTGGTGATTTTTCTGTATACAAGTTTCAGTTTGTAGACCAAAAAATTTGATTGGTGTTAATTTGGCTCACTGTGAACACTTACCATTACTTCGGTTTTATATGCATTTATAAACTTTATGATGTATATTCTTATTTGAAGGACTTACCTAAGGGGTGCATTGGTTGACTAAGATTATGACTTCAGAGGGATTAAAGAAGAAAAAGAAGAAGAAGAAGAATTACATAAGAACCTCCTATCTTTCCTACCATCTTCAAATGCATTTTTTTTTTTTTTTTTTGAGAAAAGCTGAAGATCCCACCGGATGTACATTTTACAGCCCTGAGGTAAGTCAATATGAAGAATTGTCATTTTGTTAGTGTTTTTTTTTTTTTTTACTTAGTATATTTTTTTAATTGATGCTGTATGTGATAGTGAGTTTGCAATTTGGTACTCTTTAGTGAAAATATACAAGTAGTCAATTTAATGGAATGATGTAGCTAAGTTTTGGATTTCAGGCATTCAGAATTTGAGACAACCCTAATGAAGAGGAAGAGTGCCTTACAGAGTTTATGGATCCATGACTTGGAGCTAAAGTGATATATTAGCATATGCTCCGTATTTGGTATTTTTTTACTATGGTCCTATGGATCTTGGCGGTGTTATTTGTAAAATTATCTTAATTTTGTAGAAAATACTAAGTTGTAGTGGTTGAAGGCTACTACAACCTGTGCAATGTTTTTCATGTCTAATATTTATGCGTGTAGTGCTTTTTTTTTTTTTTTTTCTTTTTAATGTTGAAAATTTCATTAATTTTAATTTGTGGTTTATGCGTACTTCAAATGAAGTTTATGCGTGTATCTTTAAATTTATTGTGATAAAGATAACTAAACTGAAGATAAACATTTGGGCTTGGGATCAAAAAAACAATATGCTTTTGAACAAATCCATAACTTTTGGGCTTGGGTTAAAAAAAATTATATCGTTTGATATTAAACTTAGAGAATATGTGGGCTTCTCAAACGGTATTCTTGGTGTTGTAAGAAATTAATACTATTTAAATTTTCTTTTATATCAACCAAGCCTTAATCCTATTTCCAGCTTTGTGAGACATTGATATTTGACTCAAAATTAGCTACTAATCAATTTTAATCAAACCTAACAATTAAATAAATTGCTAGGGTTGCTACTACAAGTGCTGGAGATTCAATAGCTGCTACTGCAAGTGCTGGAGATTCAAGTTCAAAGTATGCAGGCCAAGAAAAAGAACAAACCTTGGACGATTTGAGAACATATAACTAGGCATTAACAATAATCTGTTTTATGTAATCCACATACATTTGGTGGTGATAATTTTGGAACTTTAGGTGATATAGATTATGTACCCACAAATAATTCTATAATTTTTTTTTTTTTTGTCCTTAATATAATTTTGTAGCTTTAGGTGATAATTCTCACCTATTTATCCTGAATAAAGCTGCATTTTTACAGATTGCATATTTAGGTGATATAAATGACTATATTGCTACATCAATAGCATGGGAAGCTCTTATGATACTTATTTTGTCAAACTTGAAAATATGTCATTGCAAAATGAAATACTTATTTTGTCAAAACTTGAGTAAGAAGGAATAAGGAGAAATGGAATTGCCTAATTTTAAAATCTTGAGTAAGAAGGAATAAGGAGATATGGAAGTGCCTAATTTTAAGGGATATGGATAAGTATCTAAAATTCAGGAGTGTTTAAATTAGTACCTTTACATATCTAACCTTATTATTTAATCTTTTTAAACATATGAATTTGAGGGTATTTTGGTACACAAAATGATGAAACCCAGATAAAGAATCATGTTATTAGTAATATAGACTAGCCTCTGAGTACGCGTTCACGCGTGTGCTCAGAGGCTCTTCTATTTTTTGAGTAAAGGTTAATTTAGAGCATTTATTATAATTTGGGATTACTATATTTTTCAATCACAAAAAAAACCTAGGGGTGTGATGAAAAATTATTTCACCACACATAATACTCATCACACCCCTAGGTTTTTATTTGTGATTGAAAAATATAGTAATCTCAAATTATAAAAAATGCTCTAAATTAACCGTTACTCAAAAAATAGAAGAGCCTCTGAGTACGCGCGTGAGCGCGTGCTCAGAGGCTAGTTATAATTTACCGCTTTTAAACGGTGTTGTAGCGTTACTAAACAATGTAATTTATCGTTTTTTAATTTGAACGTGACTAAATTTTAGATAGCCACTTTTCCTATTTGTCAATACCTTTTTAATTGTAGGAATCAACTTTCTCTCAATTTCTATTATTATATATATACTAGCGTTTAACCCGCGCAATGCGCAGAATCATTTTATGAGTTAGAAAAAAAATCAACTTAATATATTCTACTTAATGTGATGGTAAAATATGGAAGGGGGTGGATGATTAGTTGTTCAAATAATGATGTTAATGTGCAAGTGTTCTTCTAAAAGACAGACATAACCTGGCATCAACACATGATGTAGGAAAAATGTTAATTGAAATCTCATAAATTATAACTAATTGGTTCAAGGTTTTTTTAAAGGTTGTGGGTTCGAAAGAATATAGTTATTGAAGTATGAAATAAGAAGAAGAGAAATTTGGCTAATAAAATCAATCTGCAAAGAAAAAATTTGTTGCAAAGTGTATAAGATACGTTAGTTATCAACCTGTTAGTTTATTATTTTGAAGTGCAGTAATTAACCCAAAAAATTCCATAATTCCATTTACAAAAAAACTATTATTACTATACATTCTAAAGTATGCATGTTGAAATTTGGTTACAAACACAGATTTGCATGATCAATAAAGATTTTCCTCTTGTATTAAAAGTTGCCCTAACAACATTTATTTGAAACTTAATCTCTTCCCTTGGTATCTCTCACATAGGATTAAAAATTCTTAAGTTAGACAGCATTCATTATTCCTAGAACTGGTCCAATATTTTCCAACAGCTTCACTCTCAGTCATCACAACCCAAACTTTAGTGGTATTTACAGAGGAGCCTAACAAATTACATTGAAATAAAACAGATATGCCGTTTCACAATTACTTGGAGCCAAACAAATTAACCTTTAATGCAATATAATCACAATCATGTTGAAATAGTCTTTTGAAGGCAAGAGTTATGAAATAAAACTTGAATATAATTAAATCAATGAGTTTAGCATACATCAAGAACATCACATTTTTAATTTTTTATGCCATGCTAAACTCATATTCACCACCACCACCACTGCAATTTTTTTGCATAGGTGCAACATAAAATCTTGTACCTTGAAAAATTACAAAATCCAATACTAAATCTCCATATCATATCATGTCCTTTTTTTTTTTTTTTTTTTTATGCTTATAGCATTTAACCCGCGCAATGCACGGGGAACATTTTACACATTTAAAATACCATCAATTTGATATAACAATACAATAATTACAACCGTTAATATGTTTATTAAAGTCTTTGTTTTAATAATGCCAATCAATTCAAAAAACAAAAATGACAATTGTGGGATATAGAGTTAGGTTCAATAAAATTGTCAAAAGTCCAAATTTCCCCATAGCAGAAAATAAAATTTAAGAACTCATTAACCCAAAAAACATTTAGTGAGCTAATCCATATTCTAGCCTTGATGAACTGTATGTGGTAGCTCTGTTTCACTTGGATGAATTGGGCCATCATCATTCACCTGCAAAAACTATAGCACAATATAGCACTTGGAAAAAAAATGATTACAAATTCATATCTTCTCACATGCATTATTTTTATTTTGTCCATCTTGAACATGCCAACTACAAAGGTATACACAATAAGAACAAAATAGATTCTTTGGTGTGCTAAATGGATGATTGTTGTCCAACCGGAGGCAATAGCATAATGAAAACCTATTTAAATGTAACCCCTAAAATGATAGAAACTAATACAACCTTTTGAGCTCCACATTTCAAAATTGTTTTCATTAGTAGAAGTGCACTTCTATTCATAATCCACTCAAACTATTTTTGCTAATCTATAACAATCACGAAAGCTAAGGAGAACATATTCAATAATAATATAAGGTAAAATTCCAATGTATAAATACAAAGAAACAATATTTTAATATCTATTGGTAGAAACACTCTAAATTAAATCTATGAAAAGTTGAAAACCACAAAAGAACCTAAAACTAAATTGGAAAAGAAAAATAAATTCATATTTTTTCTCTACCAAGTTACACTTTGCTCAATCTTTTGTAGTTTGAATTCTAAGAATGCATCTTATAATCCTAGCCACCAAATCTCCTCTATGGAAGTTTCAAGCGTGTAATGGTCTTAAGCACTATAGTGTCAAGAAAATTTTTATTAATAATTAAAAGCACATAATTCTTGTAATTCAAACAAATTTTTTTTTTTTTTAATAAGTTGTAATTCAAATGGTTCTTTAGAAATTTTTTACTAAATTGATGTCCAAAGTTGAAGCACATACATGCTAGAGGAATTGCATCTAAAATCTCATCTTTAACAAATTTAAACACATTAAGTCGTTTGGATATTTTCTTTTCTTAACTTTTTACATCAGAGAACAGAGGTAAAATTCCTTCTTTTCACCAATTATAGACACTTCCTTCACTTCAGATAGACTATTATTTCTGGTTTAATCTCTTGATTCTTTTTTTTTTAGGTAGGGAAAAAAAACTTCTTAGCGTATGAACGATTCAACATAGTTCTCCAAATTTACTAAGACACTATACACACACCATGTCCTCTATTCTTTAGTTTATTTCTTTCTTTTTGACCCTTTCCCACAAAAAATAAAAAAATTAGAATGCATAGTAGCAAGAAAAGCACATCCATTTCTGAACAAACAACATTAAAAAAAAAAATTCTCAAGCAGTACAAACTACTTTCTATTCTTCTCAAATAGCACTTGAATTTACATATCAATAAATTGGGTTTTATTAAATACTCCAGAATAAGTAAATAAAAAAAATTCAAGACTCGGTCAATAATTAATTATTTTCATTCATATACCAAAGCAACAATACCTGAATCACCTTCTAAAATATAAGCCTTTTCTGTTCTTCATGAGCAAAATTCCAGCAACGCAAAATAGCTACCAGAAATAATAATCTCAGACCATAACATCGATAGAAAGAGGGTAAACCCATAACTATACCGTCTAAACTTTTAGATTTTAAGCTTCATACTTGACAGGGAAAACTCAACAAATCTGAATTTCAACAAAAAGTGAAAGGGTAAGAAGGTTTTTTAAAATGGCAAGAAATAATCATACAACCATATTAAATAAATAATCCCTTAATATGAAGTAACATAGTTTTTTATCAAAATCTTTGCTATTTATTTGTTTGTTCCTACTTCCAATTTCACTTTGAAAAAAATTGTCAATAAGTCTACACTCTAAGCTTGGGTGATACTCCCAATGCTATCAAAACAAAAAAGTAGAGATGTTAATTTGAGGCCAAAGTATCCAAATTAAAATACTAAACCTATCTATTTTTCAATAGGGGTGAAAGAAGAAACCTAGACATGGTACAGGGAAAAAACATTGCATCTAATTTAAGAGTCAAAAAGTATACATATTTAATAATCTTCTTAAACTTTTTTTGTTCAATGTTTTTTTAATCAAACATTAACAAATGATAAAGAGACAAATTTAAATAAAAGTAGAAAAGGGGAAATTAAGTTGTCTTGACCTTCCAACTCAATCCAGGAGCTTTTCTTGAATAGTTACCAACAGTCTTATAAGCCAGAGCAGAGATCACAAACCATATGAAAGAGCTCTATTTTGAAAATCGAAGCTTTTATCTACAGAATCATCACTAACTGCAACTGAAATTCCTCAGAATCAAGAAAAAATGTAAGTTTTGAAGTAGACTAAAATGTAAATTTAAAAGCCTTTAAAAAAATCTGAAGTACACTATTTGTTTTAAAAAAAAAAAAAAAATCTGAAAACCCAATATTGTCCATTAGAGAGATTATGTCCATCATATACTGAATGCAATAGGCAAAGAATGTTCATTAGTTTAGATGACTATGATAATGATTAAATTGGACATAAGGAAAATGTTATCTTTTACCTTCAATGACTAATACAATTCAAAGAACATGAATTTGAAGAGAACAACAATAAACCCCCAAAAAATAAATCATTCCAATAATATGTCTATAAGACATTTATCAAACAGGTATGATGTACAAAGTACAAACCCTCTTTTTTTCTTTTTCTTTTTAGTGATGATTGCAAACTCTCCAACATAAATACTACCTTACTGGATATCTAAAACCATATTATATTTAAACTGGTATTATACTATAGGAGGCATCATTAACGAAAGCCTAACTCAAATAACAAAATCTAAACCCCAACCAAGAAATTCAATCCCAAATCATATTCAATCCTCAGATTTGTAAAACCAAAACAAAATAAAATAAAAAAAAGCAAAAACTTTACCAGTTACGGGAATACGACTTGTCTCTCTTTGCCTGCAATTCCAACAAACCTTAACTGAACAATAGACCTAAATAGGATTAAAAAAGAAAAAAAAATATTAGCACAACATTCAATCCTACACTTATTTGATCCCTAGGATTTCATTAAGATTAGTTACAGGAAACTATTTTTACTTTGAAAAAAAGGGTCAATAAGTCTAAACAATAAACCCATCTATTGTGACCAAAGAATCCAAATTAAATTACTAAACCTAGTTTCAAAGCAATAAATTCAACTCGTCACTATTTAGAGAAAGTTGGGTATCCAAAGTCACATTAGGAAAAAAATGCAATGACCAATGGCGACTAAAACCAAGAGGCACAAACCATGGAGTGGATTTAAACTAATGTAAGAGTAAGTAAATCATTTTGTCAAACGCATGGTGTGCACAAAATTTCAATGTCTAAGATATTATAGATTGTTATTATATATAAAAAGAATTAAAACAGAAATACACAACTTATTGGCACATTGAACAGTTCCTGCAGCACAACATGTCTAACATTTGTTTGATTCCGTACCTCTTAAAAGCAAGGGAAAGTTTTTATATCACTAAAGCAAACATGGTATAATCTGGAAAATTTTCTAAATCAAAACATACAATGGTAAAATTATATCTCTACCAAATTAGTGGAAAGAAATGAAAACACGGCAAATGTTGCAATATTGGGTTTTTACTTACTTTTTTTAACAATGCAATACGGTAGTGTGATGTGTGAACATCGAGGTGGGAAGGAAAAAGAAATTGAGTGACCCAAATTACACAAAAAAATTTTCACTCAGAAGGAGAAGAAGATTAAGAAATAAAATCCAAAGCACTACAACTGAAAGGGGAAAACGAAAGAAATCAGATTTACCGGTAGTGGTTTCGTTGGCTGATCGGTGGCAGCAGGCTAGTGAAGGCAGGCTTCTGTTCTTTCTCTTCAAGCATCGCTGGATTTCTTTTCGCAGAGGAAAAAGTGCATAACAGAAAAAGGGAAAAATTGAAGAGAAGAAACAATATATAAGAAGGCAGATACAGTGGTTATATACTGAACTGGTGTGGGTTTTTAAAAGTTAAAAGTAAATTTTTGGTGAACTTGTGTGAGGATGAGAATGAAATCAAATTTAACCCAAACATCTAAATTGATATCAATCCAACCAAATATAAGTATATAACCAAATCCCTAAATTTTAATAATGAAAAAAAAAAAAAAAATTAGCGTGGGGTCACAGGAGTCTAACAGTTCTCCCTCTTACGAACTCTGTCTCTGTTCCTCTCTACCTCTGAATTTCAAGGGTTGGTTATTTTTAGTTAATAATGAAAAAAATTAAACGGTGTTTTAAAGTTGTGAAACAGTATAATTTATCTAATAACCCTTCTTCTTCTCAAATGACGCAGATAGCGAACCAAAAAAAAAAAAAAATCAAAACAAAACAAAATATGAAACTGAAATTCATGAAAGTAAAGGAACAAAACCTAGAAACTGAAAATTCCTAATAAAAATTCAATTAGAATTTGAAACAAAACCCAGAAATATAAAATTCCTAATAACAATTCAGTTTGAATTTGATCTTCTAGGTTTTTTTTTTTATTTTTTTTTTATTTTTTTATTTCAATGAAATCCCTAAATTGACAACATACATAATTGAAGACAATAGGGTAAGATATTAGTTGAAAATTACCGACAAAGAATGGTCTAATATCGAGAGTTCCTGGGAAAGGCTTTTTTCGTGCTTATGCTGAAGGCCGCTTCATCTTCCTTCCTCCTTTTTCTCTGTATCCCAGGCCTCATCGCCTCTCTCTCTCTCTCTCTCTCTCTCTCTCTCTCTCTCTCTCTCTCTATGTGCGTAGTATCTTAACCGGCTAATTTTTTTTTTTATAGGGAGGCTTTTAAATGGTGATGGGGAACGGTGTACCGTGCGAGTGTTTTAACTTAAAGTTGTGTACGTGTCAGTTTTTAAAGGGGTCTTTTTTCCTATTTGTCATCACCTCCTTAATTGTAGGAACTCACTTTCTCTCAGCTTCTGCTATTATATATATATAGATATAGATAGATATAGATATAGATATAGATATATAGATTAAGGGTACAACATTATGTTCACCATCATGCAAAACCCAACGGCAATCTTGTACAGTTGTAAGCGTTCATTTTGGTACAATAGTAGAAATACTTAGCTCATTTACAGAGATTTCATCCGTCGACATGAATTTAGCCACGGAAAATGCAGGGTATTTTGGTTCAGGAAGAGCTATTGATTCACTTCCTAGCATAACTACCACAGTCGACATGGTGGGTCTGTCTTGTGGATTTTCCTCGACACACAAAAGTCCGATATGTATGCACTTTACAATTTCTGATGTCGAACTTGATTCCATCAAGAAGTTGTCCACAAACTCTATCACTTTATCTTCATTCCACAGTCTCCATGCCTACAAATTTAGATTGCAAATGGAGTTATATTTCATATATGCTATCCTATTTCCATTTTTGTCTAATTCTAATTCAAGCAGACAAAAGTTAACATACATATGTAAGGAGTGTCTGCGAATGTTCAGTGAGGTAGAAGTCACTACTCCTTTTTCCACTAATAATCTCAAGCAAGATTACACCAAAGCTGAAGACATTGGACTTCGCAGAGAATTGCCCTTCCATTGCATATTCTGGAGCCTTGTACCCATTTTTTGGATACCAACATCATTATTATTATTATTTAAAAAACCAAGAAGAAGAGAAATAAAGGAAGAAATTGCTTACTATGTTCCTACAACTCTTTTGGTGTTAGCTATGTTTTGGTTTTCAGAAAAGATCCTTGCCATTCCAAAATCCGATATTTTGGCAACCATGTTATGGTCCAACAACACATTGCTAGGCTTCAAGTCTCTGTGAATGATTTTAAGCCTAGAGTCCTCATGAAGATATAAAAGTCCTCTAGCAATCCCACTAATTATGTTATAGTAAGTCTTCCAATCAAGTTGTGAGCGCCTTTTTGAATCTAAAATTCAATATTAACATTAAGTTATAAAATAGTGTATAAATGTGAATTGTAGAAGTCTACAAGAAATCCAAAATACTATCAGACTTAAAAAATAGAATGTAGGAAGAAACAAACCAAAAATAAAATTATCAAGGCTTTTGTTGGGCATGAACTCGTACACAAGTAACTTTTC
>JARYZH020002056.1:0-19205 GCA_030021035.2 Notholithocarpus densiflorus | reverse complement strand
AGTGGAAAAGTGGAGGGATGAAAAAAATGAGTTTGAATAAATTTACTCGTATACCCTTGTTAAAGAATGATGCCAAATTAAAAAAAAGTGACAAATAACCACACAAAAAGAGCAATCACCCAAAAGTTTTTATAAAAATAAAAAACATGTTCCAAAAAAAATCACATCCAGTAAAAATAAAAATAAACTATCACGCCCAAGCCCTAAAAAATCAAAAGAAAAAAAAATTAGGAAAAAAAGAGGCAATGTTAATGCCCAAGAAAAAAAAGAAAAAAGAAAAAAAAGTGGCAACTGGCAACGTGATTGCCCAGAAAAAGAAAAAGAAAAAAAAAAAAGAAGCAAAAAAAAGGGGCAACATTATTGGCAACGTTGTTGCCCAGGGAAAAAAAAAAGAAAAAAAAGGGCAACGTTGCTGCCCAGGGAAGAGAGAAGAAAGAAAAAAATGCAACTTAAAGTGAGGGTATTTGTGTAAATTATATCATTCAACACTTTTTCCTTCCCATTTTCCTCCCAAATTGGGAGGATAAAAAAATGTGGACCCAGAGGGATTATTTTCCTCCCTATTTTCTGTCTCTCTTTGTAAGGTTGAATTTAATCAACCATCTTGTTGGCTTTATTCCGTGCCAAATTTGCTTGTATTTTAGCAATTAGTAACCCTGTATTTAGGTGGGATTCATGTAAGGGTAGTGTGTGAGAGAGTGTGAAGAAATGCTCGAGATTGTGCAAAGAAGCAGAGACTCACGGCTGGGACTCGCAGGTGACTCGCGACTGGCAAGCCGACAACTACAGCACACGAGTGAAGCGTGCAGGAAGATAAACAGTCATGCCAGCTGGAGCACTACAGGGCAAAAAGTCCAGACTGGCTAGAACGTTAGCTCGCGACTCAGTCAAGTCGCGAGGTCAAGTCGCCAGCCAGCCCTGTTTTGAAAAACCTGACTCTTCGCATTCCATTCTCACCCTAGTATAAATACCCCTTATACCCACGAAATGTAGAGAGCTTCCAGAGAGAATTTTGAGAGAGAAACCCTAGAGAAAAACAAGATTGACTCATCCACAATCTTCACATAGAGACTTTTCAAATTTCTCTACTCTCTTCCTCTCCATTGTTACATCCTTGAGAGGTACATTACCAAAACCTTTTCTCACCATACCCATATCTGTGAGAAGGTCATTTGGTGCTTTGGGAAGCAGTTAAGAAGGGACCAATTTCATATTGGTTGATGCTATGGTCAAGTAGCGGAATCTGGTAAGCTAAAGAAGAAATAGATTCGGCGCAGCCTCGTTGGAGCAAGAAGTTTGGAGGGTTTAGGTGCACTGGGTAGATTAGGATTGGAGGGTCTATTGCTGTTCATGTATCCCAACTATATTCTTTAGTGGAATATTTACCACTTGGAGGGCGGCGGAGAGATTTTACGTCGAGGGCTTTGATTTCCTCTTCGATAACACATTGTGTGTTGTCCTTGTGTTTGCATCTCTCTTCCCTTAATCTTTGCTATTTAATTTCTGTTGTGGATGTGATTTTAATTGGTTAAGATTGTTTATCAATTCGGTTATAAGCTTATGTTCATTTTCCGCATATACATTGTTTGATATTGAGCTTGAATTGGTATTTTGTAAATTGGGGGTCTAATCGTTCATAGTGTTTTATACACTAATTGAACTTTCACTCTTGTTTTCTCTCCTGAACCAAACAGTGGAAAATGTCATTTTCCACCCTATTTTCCTCTCCCTATTTTCCATCCTCTTTGTTTTCACCCCAACCAAACATACCCTTAATTTTATCATTACATATTATTGATACTGGATTTCAAGACTGAATCTCGAAAATGCAACATGTGGCTATCTCGGACATGCTTCTTGCAAAATAAAGTCGCAAACCAAAAAATTATTAGGGGTGGCTTTTTGTGACTTAATGTTGGAATATACAAAATGTAATATAACTTAATAAGGAAAACGCTTGTTACACTTATGGTATACTTTAAAAAGATTAGTCAAGTTGTACTTGGTATTCTTTGTAATCATTTGTGTACGTTTTTAGACCCCTTAAAACACAACCAGATTAATCTAGTTAATTAGCCAAGTGATTACTTAGTCAAATTATCAAATCTAGGTTAACACAAATATATCATATTATTGTAAAGTGTGGAAAATAAAGAACACAACAATATGATAACCTAGGAAAACCAAACCGGTAAAAAACCTGGGGAGGATTTAACCTAACTATCCTCAAGGTAAACCAAATCCACTATGAAAGAATTGAAGTTTACACAATAGCGATTTAGACCACTAACATCCTATTGCTACCTCGAGTAGGAAACTTACTACCACAACCCCATGATAGCTCTGAGTCCACGGACTACTTCTTTCTTGGATTCACAGCAACCACAAGTACACCACTTGTGTTTTCTTTAAGCTCTTGAATCTGCAATTGAATTGATCACCAAGCTCTCGACATCAATCTTGAGATTGGAAATCCTAAGTGTATATGAAGGCAAACACCTCTAGATCTCACAAGAGATTCACACACACAGCATACAGAGCAACTCTAAAATGTGGCTAGGGTTTTCCCTTTTATACTTAAGACAAAACATAAAACCCTACACGTCAAACGGGCTTGGGCTGAGTTGAAAAATTCTGCAGAAAAACAATCTGCACGAGATTCGATTGTTCGAGTCTAATTCTCGACCAATTGAGCTAGGCAGATTTACACAGTAAATCCTGCAGCACACTTGATTCCAACTTTACACTTAAATACACTTTGAGCAAGTCTAAAACAAGACTAAACGTTTTGATCATGGTTTGCCAACATTACAAATTGAAATTCTAATACATTTAAACCTAAAGTCTTAGAACCCAACAATTTGTATAACCCAGTTTGACCTAGTAAACACTTAATGTACGTGAGACTCAACACATGCGGATCGACACAACACATATTTATCCAATCTAATCCACAAAATCTAAGGTATTAGAATCTAAACCAATTAAATTTTTGATGTTGAAGTTAACTCTAATACCATTTGTAATAACTTGAAGAAAGTTTTAGTCACATTTGTGCTATACCTAGTGGACTAGTCATATATGGGACTCAACAGTCAACACATGTCCTCACAATACATCCTTATTCGGGTATCGCACTCAAAAGTCCATGGAAGGGAAGGCCAGCAAGATTATTAGCTTTGTACCCCTTGTATTCTGTTTTCATTGCCATTACTCAAGCATTGCTTTCTTGTTGTAGATTGATTCAGAATTTACAGAGGAACGCTATGCCTTAATCCATTCCATATGGATTGGATTAAGTCTGCCACTCAGTCTGCTTATAGATGAAGTCGGCAAATTTAGCTTTCTCCTAAAGTCAACCACTTTGATAAGTTTTTTAATACTTCTATTGGGTGATAATCTCATTATTTGTGAACTTGATAACTAGCTTCATGTCTTTCAATGTAGTTGGGCAACGTAGAAAGTTAGGTTGCTAAAACTCTTAAGAGGTGCATTTGGCGCATATGGGATTTCATAATGTTGGTGGCATGAGCGGGCATGCTCAGGATAGTGTAATGCCCCAGATCTTATTGGGATATTGTCTAAGTGTGTATTGTGTGGGTGTGTAATGAGTCCTACATCAGACATTTACGGGGATTTAGGTTTTATAAATAACTACAAGGAGCATTTCAATTGTGACTAGCCCTTTTGGAGTATAGAACAAAGGTAGCAAGTGCTTTTCCTTGGGTTGTTACATATGATATCAGAGATCGTTGGCCCAGTATTTTAAGACATAATTAAGTTGGATCGAGTGACGGATTGTTGGGAAAGAAGCCAAATAAACCCAATCCGTGGACACCCCTAGTTGCAATTTGAGACAATATGACAATCATCTGAACAATAGGAAAGTATTTTTTTTTTTTTTCACGTTTTAGAACTGCTACTAAAATAGTATAAGAATATTTGATCTTTCTCTTTGGGTCACAAAGTCACAAATTTCCATTAGTCAAATCCAAATACATTCATTTAGTGGTTTTTTATTTTATTTTTTAAAATCATTGTTTAGTGGTTTAATTGTATACACCTGAGAGAATTGTTAGACACTCAAAAAGGTTTAGATATTCTCATTTATCAAATAATAATAATAACGAAAGCTAGAGCGTGGCTTATTACAAGGGGAAAAAAGTCACTAGTTTCTCCACAAAAAAAGAAAAGAAAAAATACAGTCAATAATTGTTTTTAATTTTCAAGGTTTCTAGGAGGCATAACTTTTACAACAACAAAAAGAGGGGGCATCACGATCCTATTATTTCTTACAAACTTTGTTACAAACAAAATTCAACTTCACTCATGGTACACAACTATTTTATTTTATAATTTCTCAATAATGCAATACAAGTAATCACACAGAACCCAAATGGGCATTGTTTAAAAACGGTAATCATTGTGCATTACTCGTCTAGATGTCACACTTTTCCAACCTTTTTAGTGGAATTTATCCAACTGTTAGCATGCAGAAGACTTCTCCAACAAAATTGCATACTCCAAGTGTTGCACGTTCAAATTTGATGCCCATATCTCAACATTTCAAGACATCATCCTCTTTATATGTGCTTCTTTTCCCCCTTATATATAACCTTCATCCTTTGCTTCAATGTCTTTAATTTTGTATCATCTACAATATTCACACAGTTGAGACAGAGAGAGAAATCTGAGAATCCAAAAGAAGTCTAAATCACGGCTAAATTATAACTCTTTTATCTTGGAATTATGTTGAGTAGTTTAATACTAGCTTCTTTAGTAGTCAAAAAAATTGATGGATTTGCATTAGATAAAGCACAATTGAAGTCATTGCTCAATATTATAATGGCTAAAGTCTTTGGCACAAAGTTCTCAAATTTTAATGTGGTAAATACAACATTCAATTTTATATATATTTTCCCCTAAAAAGAATTTAACTATATTTTTAAATATATTAAATGTGAATCATTGAGTGAAAATTTGAAACCTCATAGAAGTCATTGAGATTTTAATGTAAATCTTCGAGTCAATCAAGGGTGCATTTTCACTAGTTGGTATTAGATTAGATGTCTCACTTCATCATATGGCTGAGCCACATTAGGGTAAGTGCCAATGGATTTAATATATATACGCACAAAAGCACTACTTAAAACGTGGGTTATAGCTACGTTGTTTTTAGCCGCGTTTACAAAAAACGTGGCTATAACTAACTTATAGCCACATTTTTAAGAAACATAGCTTAAACTATTGACTTATAGCCGCGTTTTTAAATGCGGCTATAGGTTAAGTCTACAGCCACGTTTCTAAGTGTTTTTAACCGCTGTTTTTCGGATAGGGCCTATTGCCACATTCAAGAAGCTTGGCAATAGGTCCAACCGAATATAAATATATATATATATATAAATATAAATGAAGACCTATACCCGTGTTTAAAAAACGCGGCTATAGCCAACCTAAAGCCGCATTTTTTACAAACATGGCTTAAAATCCTGACCTATAGCAGCGTTTGAAAAGCGCGGCATTATGTGAGGTCTATAGCCACGTTTTTTAGGGTCTTCAGCCACGTGTTTGTGCATAGGGCCTATTGTTGCATTCGAGAAGCGTGGCTATTAGTTCTGTGAATAAAATTTTTTTCTAGGGGACCTATTATGGAAATTTGAAAGCACCGCAATAGGTACTGCCAGCATAAATAAATAAATAAATAAAAAGGTGAAAGGTGTTGGCTCATGCCCCCAAATTTCAAACAAAATTTGTCTATAAAAAATTATATTTATAGAATATAATTTTTATGAGAAAATTTTAGAAAGAAAATCTAAAATTAATTATATTATTTTAAATATAGTCCCAATCCCATTACCATTGAGTTGTACATATCAAGTACTTATATTGATTGAACCTTTATAAAATTATAATTAGCACATAGTTATCCTAACATTTATCTAAAAAATAATGAAAAGAAAGAAAAAGGTTTTAATTTCGTCCTTACACTTTATGGGTTGTAATTCAAATAAGGATGCTTAGCTTTTGTTTTATTGAATATTTTTGTACCTACTAGTGCTTAAATGGTTGAATAAAGATATCAAATCTTTTTGTCAATCTTGGCACAAGTTTGTCAAGTTTAATAGACATTCACATACTTATTATACTAAACATATTGGATAATGAGATATTTCAAGTGTATTTTAAATAGAGTTTATAGTACTTTTTTCATCATACAATACATCGCAGGAATATAATATATAAAAAATAACAATAATAATAATTAATCATCTCATTTTTTATATTGCCTCCCAAAGATAAAATTTTGGCTTCATTGTTTTCTATATTAGTATTAGTTCCTATACTTTTAGGTGTAACTTACAAATACAATAGCACTTCTTTCTCTATGCATTGTGCACCAATTGAGTGTTCCAAAACTATACAAGTATGCTTACATTCAAAGTTTTCATCCAAATAAGGTATACAGTCTCGACATTTCCCCTTGAATTTGTTGCTCTGTTTAACATACACAGGAAAGGCAACATGATTAAAATTCAAATTTAAATACTCTACTAGCCTTTCCTTTTTTTTTCCCTCCCCAAAATAATATTCTAGTATATGCATGACACAAGTTACTCAAATTGTTTTTTTATGACTTAATGAAGTGGTGCCTCAGCTTTTGGTCAGATTATTCTACTCCCTACCCGTAAGACACATTGAAAATCTCATGGATCAATAGTGTGGTGGATTAAATTTAGGACTTTTGGGTTTACATCATGCCCAGACTAATTAGCCCACCACAAGAGTACCCCATTAGGGGGTAAGTTTCTCAAACTGTTTTAAATAGGAATTCTAAAAAATGTAAGGTAAATTAATACATTTCAAATCACTAGTAAAATTACATAAGTTCTTGAAATATAACCAGAAAACTATTAATGATATAACGTGCCTGATAGTAACATGACTATTTGTGGCTTGCCAAAATTGAAATTAAAACTATATTGAATGGCTACATATAGGTGGCTTCCAATTAGCTTAATTGATAAAATCTTTTGTTGTCGAATAAGAAATCTAGGTTCAAATCTTACCTACACTAAACTATAGGTTTGAATTTTATTATATCTATTAAAAAAAAGGCTAAAAATATAGATACAATAACAAAAAATTTGAAGTTACTTACTTGCATGAAAGGCAATGATAAAGAGAATAGCAAAAATACATAGAAATTTAGTAATTTTAGCCATAATTGTCCTTGCTTATACCAAATAGAATAACAAAAAGAAGTCTTTATAGCCATTAGTCGATTTGTCTCCGGCTTAGGTGATGTTAATGCTATGTTTATTAAGTTGTGAATGGGCTATCAACCGTTTTCAACCTTTTAAGCTACTTAGTTAACACTAAAAAGACTCTGAAATGTTCATTTTCTTTTGTTTTTGAGTAATGTCTGTATGTTTTTAGACCCCTTAAAACAAGTTGTTTAACCTAATATTAAGCCAAGTTGATTCACAAGTTCATTAATAAGATCTAGGTTAAACACATTCAAATCATATCATGTAAAGTAGCGGAAAATAAAGAACACAATGATATGATCACCCAGGAAAACCAAATCGGTAAAAAACCTAGGGAGGATTTAACCTAGCTATCCTCAAGGTAAAAAGCAAATCCACTATGAAAGAATTGAAGTTTGTACAATAGAACTTAGACCACTAACATTCTATTGCTACCTCAAGTAGAAAACTTACTACCACGACCCCATGATAGCTCCAAGTCCACGGACTACTTCTTTCCTTGATCTGCAGAAACCACAAGTTCTCCTACTTGTGACTTTGAGACTCCACTCAAAGGTTTTGGATCTTCTTGAAAGTTCTTTATGCAGCAACTAAAACCACCATCAAGTTCTTGATTCAAATCTTGATAGCTCTATGTGTGTGTATGAAGGTAAACACCTCTCAGATTTCACAAAAGATTCAACACACAACTCAACAAAGACCTTAGAGAGCTTTTAGGTACAAAACCCTAGATCTACAAAAGAGGCACAAGATGCACTCTAATCTCTCTCTAAAAAGCCTTTTTAAAAACGTGCTTAGGGTTTCCTTTATATACTAGGAGAAGTAGATCTGAAACCCTAATCCTTAATGAGCTTGAACAGCTATTTGGGCTTAATTAAAATCCTGTAGATACGAATCTTGATCGGTCGAGCCTGTTCTTCGATTGATCGAACCAGGAAGATTATGAAATCTTCTTCCTGCAGCTTGTATGTTCTTGAATCTTGACTTGAATCACCTTGAGCATTGTCTAATAATACCTATAGACTCTAAGATCTATATCTAGACAAGTTTGTGTTCACAATTTGCCAATTGTTCTAAACATTTAGAACCTAACAATGTTATAGCCACAAACTATTTTACAATATTTTTACAAAATGTTGATGTGGTCAATCTCTTATTGATTTTCATCTAGGTCCACCATTAATATCACTTTTTCATTTACCAATAATCACTCACCACATCAAAAGTTTGTAAAAAAAAAATTTGTGAAATAGTTTGTATCTCAAGCATTATTCTTTGATTTTTAAATTTAAAATAATTTACGACAACTTCTATTATTTATTATAAGAAATTAATATTATATCCTTAAGTTTTTTGTTTTTTTTTTGGTGGTTGAGAAAGAAGACCTTAAATGCTTTTATTAAACTGAAGAAAGTCTAGCTAAATCAGCCTGAAACATAGAGAAAGAAAGTGGTGGAACATCCTCCATCCACATTAATAGCATGGCTGGCCAAACTATGGGCAAGTCTATTCCCGTCTCTCCTTGTATGAGAGTACATCAATTTAGAAAACGAAGTCGAAAGGTGAACTGCATCCTTAATTAATAGATCAATTGAGGCTAAGGACACTCCTTCATCCACCAAAGCTATCATGACTAGCTCCGGGTCTCCCTCTAGAACAACATGGCAACTCTAATTTCTGACCCAAACTCGAGAGCACGAGCTGCTGCCAAAACTTCAATTTCAAGAGCTTAATAGGCACGCGGAAGCTACTAAGAGAGAGATGCAATAACAAGACCATCTTGATTCCGGATGACAACCCCGATGCCACTCTTGTTCTCATTTCAGAAAATAGCACTATCGAAGTTTATCTTAAACATCTCATTTGGTTGAGGCCTCCATGCAAAACTAGGCTTTGGAAATTGGGCAGGTTTCGGTGGGAGGACAGCCTTAAATTCCTCCAGCCTCTCTCTTGAAACCTGGGTAAGATGATCAACATTGCAGCTAGGGAGATTCAAATGGACCTGATTTCTTTGGCTCTAGATGGCCCAGGATGTCATTGCGAAGAGTTATAAGTGTGCTTTTAGACTTGAGTACTTCTATTGTATTATTTATTTATAACATAATAGTTATAAATATGGTAATGATAATATAATTAATTTTGCAACCAAAACAATCGTTTAATTTTGGCTTTTTTTCTTGGTCAAATTCTTCACCTCAGACATTTTTTTAATATTAAAGGTGTCACGGTTCTTTTCCTTTTCATTTTTTTTAAATGTATTTATTTTTAAGTCTGATAATTATCAAATGTTTTCACACATGTCATTGTTATAGGTGAACAGGTATGGCAAGTTGTTGAAGTTAGTCGGATTAAGCCAAAGGAAGCGCCGGTGGATTGGGATGATGCAACAATCATACCGAAAAATTTCAACCATAGGGCCTTGAATGCTTTGTTTTGTGGGGTGACCAATGAGGAATTCAAGAAAATATCATCCACAGAAATTGTCAAGGAAGCATGGACCATTCTTGAGACCACCTATAAAGATACCAAGGCAGTAAAGATTGTGAAGTTTTAAAGACTCACTAGTAGTTTTGAAGAAATAAGGATGGAAGAGGATGAGTCCTTTGATGAGTTTTATGCTAAACTCAAGGATATTGTGAATTTTGCCTTCAACCTTGGAGAATCTATAGCAGAATCCAAGATTCTTAGGAAAATCCTTAGGTCCTTACCTGAAAGATTCCATGCCAAGATCACTGTCATTGAAGAAGTGAAGGACATTGATCAACTTCCTTTGACTGAGCTTGTAGGGAACCTTCAAACCTATGAGATGGGATTAGGCTCAATGGGAAAAGGTGGAAAGAGTAAAAACTTGGCTCTAAAGGGTATAGAGGAAGAGATTGAGGACTCTGAAGATGAAGATGAAAGTGAAGATGAAGATGAAGATGAAGATGAGGATGAGGATCTAATCTTCATAACTGATGAGATTATCAAGCTTCTTCAATTTAGGAAAAAGGATAAGGGCAATCCTCCTAGGAAATCTAAATCCTCAAGGAATGGCAAGAATGAGAAACCCCTCATCCAATGCCATGAGTGCAAAGGTTTTGGTTATATAAGGATAGAGTGCCCAAACTACCTTATGAAGGAAAAGACCAAGGAGTCAAAAGATAAACGGTTGGTTGCTACCTGGAGTGATACTGAGAATGACTCTTCTGATGAGTATGTGGATGAATGTGGTCATTTTATGGCTTTTGCTGCCTCAACTGATAAAGTGATTGTGGAGAGTGCTAGTGACAGTGAGGATTCTTTTGATGATGAAGTACCCAAGAAGTTGACCCTTCAGGAAGCCTATGATAAGCTATGCACTGAATTTATAAAATCTGAAAAGACTTCTCATCTTTGTAGAAAAGAGCTTAATGAGGTAAAAACTGAAAAAACTGATCTGTTAGTCAAACTAGATGAGACTACAAGGTTAGTTGAGACACTTTGTTTTGTGGAGAACACCTCATTAGAAGAGAAGGTCAAGAATCTTGAGGTTGAGCTTAGTCAAGCTAGAACTCAAATAGAGAGGATGTCTAGTGCAAAGCTTGATGAGGTATTGAGTGCTTAAAAGCCTAGTTCTGATAAGACTGGCTTAGGATATGTTGTTTCCTCCAGCCCCTCCTCTTCCACGGCTTCTAGATCAAAGACTGTTTTTGTGCTCCAATCTGAGAAAGGTAATAAAGGTATAAAATCCAAAACTGATCTGGCTAATTCTAAATCCTTTGTTAGACCTCATGTTTGTCACCATTGTGGTGTTTCTGGACATATTCGTCCTAATTGCTTTAAGTTGTATCCTCAAAAGCAAGTGTCCAAACGGTCAGAGGTTTCCTCTCAAGGACCTATACCTTTGTTTGGAGAGTTATTAAAAGCTTTGAACTTTTTAACTTAATTTCAGGAGAATTCTAATTCTTCTATATCCTTTAGTAGACATACTAGGACACGTGCCTTTTCATCTTCACGGCCAAAGACTCGTGCTGTGTAGGTGATAAAAGAGCCTAAGACTTAATTGTCTTTTCTGTTTGTCCTCTACTTTAATTCTTTCTATCTAAAGTAGGACTTTCTTGCTTGATTTTTTATCTGCTTTTGGAATCATGCTTTCATGCATTTGCAATTTTCTTTCATGCTTTCATGTTGTTTGTCTGTTTTTGTTTGGTTGTTTAGTTTTTATTTTGTTTTGTTTTCAAAATAAAAAGGAAAATTCAGAAAAATACAAAAACAGTGTGTTTGTGTACATTGGTACTTGTGTATCTTGGATGGCCATTGAAACAAAGTTTTCTAAACTTTGTATCTCTTGTAGTTTAGATGAGCATCTCTATGCACAACTAAGCAAGTGAGTTTTGTGGCTCGTGTTTGTGATGAGTAAGGTTAAATTATCTCTTGTACTTAACACTCATATCACTCTTTTTGACGGAAAGGACTTGAAAATCCTAAGAGAAAGGCATAAATAACCATCTCACCACTATTGCTCGCCAATCATGAAATGACATTTGTGTGTTTCGGCATAGCAAAAGTGGAATGTCAAAATACTTAACATAATTGGGTTTTCTTTTCTCTCTCTTATATGCCCATGCATGATTTGCTTAAAAAGAAAAATATACAAAGAAAATAAAAAGCAAAAAGATCAAAATGCTTTATATATGATTGCAAGCGTGTATTCTAGGAGATGTGGAAGTTATAGGATGTACCTTGAAGTGATAGTCCCCATCAAACAGTTATGATTGTGTGTGAGTTAAAGTGATTTTCTCATATCTCAAATCGTCATAACTTGTAGACGCTTATGCAATCTTGCGATATTTTTCACACACAACACGCAATATTCTTTGCTACTCTTGATACATGTGCAGGTACAATGTAATTTGGCCGTCACAAAGTTTACATGTGTTAATGTATGCTTACTAAACTATCTTAACTTGTTTTTGAAATATAAAATTGGTTAGACTTGTTTAGTGTGTGTGTGTGTGTGTGTTTTGGATCAAAATGCTTATCAATTTTATTGATGAGAGATGATTTTGAGAGTTTAAAATGTTGATTGGATCGTTGGTTGAGTTGCATGTTTGATTTCATTTATGTCTGTGTTTTTCCTTTCTTGAAAAACTGTTTTTAAGCAATCTCGACTGCTCCTCGACACCTGGCTTATCTATCGAGCTCTTCAGTTGATTTTTATCACAATCTCGACACTTCTCGATAGCTATGTCGATCGATCGAGAAACTTTATGTCTGCTCGATAGATGCTCGATAGCTGGTCGATCCATCGAGGTTGGCTTTTGCTCGATAGCATCTCGACACCTCTCGATCCATCGAGATTTTCTTGCATGCATTGTTTTTCACATGTTTTGCATGTTTCTCTTATCTTGTCATCCATAGCATCTTGTTTCCCTACATTCATGCATTTTTATGGATTCCTTGTACCCCCTTGATTATCTTTGATCATCTCTATGTTTCTCAGGTGAAGCTTTCTAGCTTCTTGTACCCTTTGCCAATCATGACAAAAAGGGGGAGAAGTTGTGGAGAATATGTGTTTTTTTTTTTAAGATTCTACATGTTAGGGGGAGAAATACATGCCTTCGTAAGGGGGAGATGTGTTTCATTTTGTAAAGGGAGTGCTTACTTCCTTCTTCTTGTACACCGGTCTTGTGACCATGTTTACATACATTGTGCTTATCTTTGATATATATATTTATATATATATATATATGATGTATGTTTTCTTCACCTACCTCTTCATGTGTTGTTTCTCTTCTTTTTTTATGTTAGGACATATGTGTTTCACTTGTTAGGAACATATGTCATTATTTTATGTAATTGGGTTATCCTTTGACAAAACGCACTTTACTTGTATTTGGGTAGATTTAGGATGTGTTTAAATACTTCAAGAAACCATGTTTCAAGATCAAGTGTTGAACCCTTTAAGTTTGTTCAAGAAAACAAGCTGAAAGTACAAAAACATTAAAGCTCGACAGCTAGCATGTGTCGAGGTTTAAGAAGCTGTTTTTGCCCGTATGCTCGACAGCTAGCTCGATAGATGCTCGATAGCTTCTATCTGTTGAGGTTTAAGAAAACAACAATCTGATTTGTTTTTCTTGGGATCTGTGATTATGTGTTTGGGCCTTCTTTTCTCCTAACCATAAACATATAAAATGATTATTTTAAAGGCCGTCAAAGAGTTCACAAGTTGCATAAGCATTGAGCAAACCTTGTTCAAGCAAATTGTGACCAGAGACAAAGTTCTTGCCCTAGTTCATCTCTTTCTCTTGAAGAAGTTGTTGTGTATATGCACCGTAGGATTTTGTGACCAAGCATCTTCTTGATCTTCATCGTTGGGATGAATTGAAGAACTTTGTAGCCAATAACCTTCTTAGTTGGTGATTGAAGTCGCGTACTAGGATCCGCGCAATTGGTTAGTCACGTACTTGGGAGCCGTGCATCAAAAGGGGGAACTGTCACTACAGAACAAGTCCAATTGGGTATTGGGGTAAGGGTTCAATTGTAGGTTGGTAAGGTACTTGGGATTCCTTTACTTGTAACCGCTTGTTGTGATAATAGTGGAGTTTCGGGAGTGGTGACCTGAAAATCACCTGGTGGGGTTTTTGCCATTAGGTTTTCCCCATTCGTAAACAAATCACCGTATTAATTTATTTTCCACTGCATAATTAGTTTATGGTGATTTGTTTGTGCTACCATGCGCTTTGCATGATAAATTGATTAATTAATAACTTGACTAATTAATTAATTAATTTCAATCATAAGGGGTCAATCTGTTTGTGGCTTATCAAGTGGTATCAGAGCAAGCACATTCTGATTAGGTTTTAATCTTTGTTGTGTGATCCATTGACCCTTGTTGTCATGGAAACTCTTGATTGTTTTGATTTGCATGATCTTGTGTTGAATGATGATGATGATATTCAAGATGCCTATTGTAAGCTTTATAATTTTTGTATGAGATCTCTTAAAAGTTCTACAAAATTAAAAGCTAATTTAAAAAAGGTCAAGCTTGGAAAAGATGATTTGATTGCAAAATTGGATGAAGCCAATAATTTGAATGAGAAATTTAAAAATCAAATTTCATCTCAGGTGGACAAAATTAAGAGTTTGGAATAGCAACTAGTTGAATTTAAAACTGAAGTTGAAAAATTAACTAGTGCCAAACTTGTTGTTGAGCCTAACTCAAAAGAAAAAGATTTTTATATTCCTCAATTTAAAAGGAATAATCAAGAGTTGAAGGCTAATATTGCTAGGATAGACAAAGGTAAACAATCTGATGTTAACGCTGAAGTTTCTAAACCTATGTCTAAAACTCCTCCTAGGTTGAATAAAAATTTTGAATTTGTCCCCACTTGTCATCATTGTCATATTGTTGGTCATATTAGGCCAAATTGTCCTAAGTTGAGGTCTCTGTCAATCTCTAAGATTAGACCTCCTTCTAGGAAGCATAATAGTTCGAAAACTACTCATGTTTGTCACCATTGTGGTGTTTTTGGTTACACTCATCCTAATTGTTTCAAGTTGTTTCCTCATAAGCGAGTGTCTAATAGGTCTCATCCTTTGTCTAAAGGCTCTGTACCTATTCTTGGTGAGTTATTAAAAGTTTTGAGCTTTTTGACTCAATTTTAAGGGAATTCTAATTCCTTTATGTCCTTTAGTAGACATACTAGGACACATGCCTTTTCATCTTCACAGCCAAAAACTCATGCTGTGTGGGTGAGAAAGGAGCCTAAGACTTAATTGTCTTTTCTGTTTGTCCTTTACTTTAATTCTTTCTATCTAAAGTAGGACTCTCTTTACTTGATTTCTTATCTACTTTTGGAATCATGATTTCATGCATCTGCACCCTTCTATCATGCTTTCATGCATATGCATCTTTCTTTCATGCTTTCATATTGTTTAACATGTTTTTGTTTGGTTATTTTTCAGTTTTGCTTTGTTTTGTTTTTCATATAAAAAAAAATTGAAAAAAAAAAAAAACAAAAATAGTGTGTGTTTTGTGTACATTGGTACTTGTGTACCTTGGATGGCCATTGAAACAAAGTTTTTCTAAATTTTGTATCTCTTGTAGCTTAGATGAGCATCTCTATGCACAACTAAGCAAGTGAGCTTTGTGGCTCTTGTTTGTGATGAGTAAGATTAAGTTGTCTCTTGTACTTAACACTTGTATCACTCTTTTTGACGGGAAGGATTAGAAAATCCTAAGAGAAAGGCATAAATAACCATCTCACCACTGTTGTCCGCCAATCATGAATGACATTTGTGTGCTTCGGCATAGCAAAATTGGAATGTCAAATGCTTAACATAATTGTGTATTTCTTTTCTATCTCTTATATGCTCATGCATGATTTGCTTAAAAAGAAAATATGCAAAGAAAAATCAAAAGCGAAAAGATCAAAAATGCTTTTAAATATGATTGCAAGCATGTATTCTAGGAGATGTGGAAGTTATAGGATGTACCTCGAAGGTGATAGTCCCCATCAAACAATTATGATTGTGTGTGAGTTAAAGTGATTTACTCATATCTCAAATTGTCATAACATGTTGACACATTTGCAATCTTGTGATGTTTTTTTTCACACACAACACGCAATATTCTTTGCTACTCTTGATACATGTGCAGGTACAATGTGATTTGTCCATCACAAGGTTTTACATGTGTTAATGTATGCTCACTAAACTGTCTTAACTTATTTTTGAAATATAAAATTGGTTAGACTTGTTTAGTGTGTGCGTGTGTTTTTAGGATCCATGTGCCTAAAATCATTGTTGAGAGATGTTTTTGAGAGCTTAATATGTTGATTGGATCATTGGTTGAGTTGCATGCTTGATTGCATTCATATCTGTGTTTTTCTCTCCTCGAAAAACTGTTTTGAAAAGCTGGCTCGACACCTCCTCGATACCTCCTTGATAGCTGGCTATCTGTCAAGCTTCCTTAGCTTTTTCTTATCGCAATCTCGCTAGCATCTCGACACCTGGTGGATCGATCGAGAAAGTTTTTGACCTCTCGATAGCTTCTCGACACCTGGTGGATCGATCGAGCTTCTGTTCTTGTTTTTGGTGTTTCTTCCTCGACACCTTTTCGATACCTGAAGGTGTCGAAGGCCATTTCCTCGATACCTTCCTTGATAGATATCTCGATACCTCTCAACACCTGAATCTGTTGAGGTTTACTGAAGGCCTATATATTTGCTCTTCGCGATTCGCTCCTCATTTTTCTCGATCTCTCTCTTGACAGAAGCATCTTCTCACCTCCCAAACAATCTCATCTCACTCCAATCTTGATCCTCAAGGTTTCTTCAAGCTTTTTCAAGTTTTTCTTCACTTGGTAAGCTTCTAATCTCTTCCATATTCATGCATTTCATGTTTTGAAACCTAGGTTTTGGGGTTTTTGAAAAATTTTGGGGTTTTTCAAATTTGATGAGTTATTGTTGAATTTTTGGGTTGGGTTTGCACTTAAATGAGTTTAAAATCTCATGCATTGCATCACTTTAGCATTATAATAGTATTGTCATGCATTTAGATATGTGCAAACTGTTTGTGTGCTGATAGGTTTGGATTGGGCTGAGCCCATGATGCAATTTCTTTTGCATGTCACATGTTCATGCATTTCCCAGCATACGGACTCTCTTTTCAATATACTTGTTATATTTGAATTGCTTGGGACTTTTCTGATTGTCTTTCTTTCTCTCCCTCTCTTTCTGTTTACGTTAGTCGTGTCTATGGCACCTAAGCGTAAATTTACTCCAGCTCGGAACCCTCTTCTTTCCGGAGCTTCTTCATCTGCTGATTTTGCTCCTCTCTCTCTTCGGTTCCGTGATGATAATGCCTACAAGGCATTCTCAGAGAACTTTTCTAGACGAGGTGTTCATTCGGAACGCCAAGTCATTCTGGCAGACTTTGCCGACACCGACCTTCCCGATGTCATTCACAGTTGGGAATGAGAGTCTCTTTGTGCCGAGCCCATCACTTGTCCTCTCGTGCTTATTCAGGAGTTCTACTCCAACATGCACGGGATTGATTGTTCTGTCCCTCACTTTATCACTCGTGTTAGGGGTGTTAGCATTCCTGTCACACCGCAGCTTGTTGCGGATGTGCTTCGGGTTCCTAGGATAGCGTCTCCTGACTATCATAGTTGTGATTGTCTGTGGACTGTGTCCAAGGATGAGCTCATGGCTGCTTTCTGTGAGCGTCCCTCAGATTGGGGTGGTCGCCAGTTCACATCCTGTAAGGGCTTTGCAAAAGGCCCTAGGTTTTTGAACATGGTGATGACTTTTGTATTCCATCCACTTTCTCACTACAACTCCATCATAGAGCCTTGTGCTAAATTTTTGTTGTCTCTTCTTGAGCATCTGACTATAGATTTCCCTTCTCATTTCATTCTTTCTATTATAGATGTTCATCTAGATTCGGTGTCCCATGATAAGCTTATCTTTCCTTCCGCTATCACGAGGATCTTAGGCCATTTTTCTGTTCCTTTTCCCTCTTTCGACCATTTTTCTTTCATGTGTGCCACAGACTACGCTATCGTAAAACGTAGTGAGGCGCAGTTTAGGTCGCGACAGATGAATTCTGCAGCTCCTCCCTCCCGTCCTGCTTCATCTAGATCTGCTTTTTCCACATCTGCTCCCTCCTCTTCTACGAGCGATGTGTCATTAGGAGACATCATGGCGTTGCTGCAGCGCATGGATGCTTGCCTTGATACACTTTCTACGGAATTGTATCAGGTGAACGTTCGTGTCAGTCGTATTGCACGGCGATAGGCGACCATGGGTGGTTTTGCTTCTAAGGCTTCTCTTCCACCACCTCCTCCCGTGGCCTCTAATTCTGAGGATGATGATGGTGATGACGATGATGCTTCGGATGATGATGATGGAGATGCTAGCTCTACCGATGAGATGTCTACTTGACACTCTTACCCTTTGTCACTCGTGACAAAAAGGGGAAGTAGTTTTGGATATGAGAGTAGTCATTCTTGGGGGGAGACTTAGTATAAGATCATTTTGTTAGGGGGAGTGTTGTTTCTTTTTGAGGGATGTAGTGAGGCTTACATGTATTTTTTTCTTTTTCTCTTATTTAGATACATTGTTCTTGTACATTAGGTCTTGTGACCATTTAGACATACATTGTACTTATTCTTATCTTTATGATGATGTATGTTGTTTCTTTCACCTACCCATTCATGTGTTGTTTCTTTTCTCTCTTTATACACATGCTTCTTATTACTTGTATGCAATCTATTATTTCTGTTTCACACAAAGATGTCTTGATGAGTTTTGTTTAAAGTATTTCAGAAATACAGGTTGTCAAAGTCTACTTGCCATAAACTCTCTTCTTGCAAAGTTTTTCAAGAGTATGTGTTAGGATAGATTTTATTGTATTCAACAAGTGAATATGAGTTGAGTGATTTATGACTTCTCTCATATGTTCATTTGTTTGTTGTGGTTTTGTCACGGATTGCCAAAGGGGGAGATTGTTAGGACATATGTATTTCACTTGTTAGGAACATATGTCACTATTTTATGTAATTGGCTTATCCTTTGACAAAACGCACTTTACTTGTATTTGGGTAGATTTAGGATGTGTTTAAATACTTCAAGAAACCATGTTTCAAGATCAAGTGTTGAAGCCTTCAAGTCTGTTCAAGAAAACAAGCTGAAAGTGCAAAAACATTAAAACTCGACAGCTAGCCTGTGTCGAGGTTTAAGAAGCTGTTTCTGCCCGTATGCTTGACAGCTATCTTGACAGATGCTCGATAGCTTTTATCTGTCGAGGTTTAAGAAAACAGCAATCTGATTTGTTTTTCTTGGGATCCGTGATTATATGTTTGGGCCTTCTTTTCTCCTAACCCTAAACATATAAAAGGATTATTTTAAGGGTCGTCAAAGAGTTCACAAGTTGCACAAGCATTGAGCAAACCTTGTTCAAGCAAATTGT
>JARYZH020002055.1:0-19209 GCA_030021035.2 Notholithocarpus densiflorus | reverse complement strand
CCCAAGCCCTTGCTCTTTACATCCATCACACTGATAACAGGTTTCGATACGCATTAGTTTAAGCTAATGCCTGTGGCTAGAGTGTTTTATCTTGATGTGGAAGAAAAATAGTTGATGCTGAAGGCGTGAGGACAGCCAATGGTTTATGGCGACGACATGGGCTGACGGTCTCTTTTTTCGTCAGCTTTTATAATACTCATCGACGAAGAGGAAGTTAGGAAACACCTTACAAGGCACTCAAAGGCTGACACCTCCATGAAGCTGACGGCATTAAGGCTGAAGGGGTAGTGTAAGCTGACGACCCTGATAAAGAGTTGCTTGCCACCCATGTATCGCGTATATAAGGAAATAACTTGCTCTCCACGTTTAGTAAAATCCAAAGGGATTCCTATAAGGAAAGGATCCCGTAAAATACGCCCCAAAGAGACTCCTAAAAGGAAAAGACTTCTAATCCAACAAAGAGAGGTCAACACTCTACTACTATAAAAACCCCAATACCCTCACCAACCAAGGTACGCATAATTTACCCTCTCTAGCACTCTAGAGTTGTGAGAATAGTTCTAACTTGACCTTCGGAGGGTATTTGGCTGGCATCACACCGGTGCTCTCTGCTAGGTCTTTTCTTTTTATTGTGTAGGTATTCTTTCGAGCGTGTGAAGACTGTGTAGCTCACTGGTGATTTTTTTTACGGCATCATTAGTTGGCGCCGTCTGTGGGAAGGGTTTGACGAATTCGTTTTCTGATTCGAAAGCCATAGCAAACGCTTCCCAGATAAAAGAGTTGCATGGTGCTGACTCGCTCGATGGCGAACACGAACAACGTTCAAGGAGACGAAACTCGCACAACAGCCCTCGAAAGGCAGGTTCAGACCTTAGCCACCGCCGTGGAATGCCTCACTAAGGAGAACCACAATCTGGAGGAGCAGTTACGCCAGAAAAACGCAAGTCACGGCACCCAAGAGCAGGACCAAGAAGGCACCAGTGCCGATAGAAGAGAACGAGAAGGGCCAGAGGGCAGTAACGTTCCGAGTAGACCAGAGCGAAAAAATTTGAGCATGCCATCCCTCATGGATGCAACCCCTCCATATATCCCCGCAGAGATGCAGGCGATGAAGGAGCAAATGGAGGTTATGATGGACGCCCTCAAGGGACGGGTGTCCAACGATCTTGACGATCTGGTCAATCGCACCAACTCGCCATTCACTGCGGCCGTCAACTCCTTCCCTCTACCACATAAGTTTCGCATGCCACAGATCGACAGTTACGACGGAGTCAAGGACCCTCTAGATCACCTAGAGACCTTCAAGACCTTGATGCACCTTCAAGGAGCAGCGGATGAAATCATGTGTAGGGCTTTCCCCACAACGCTGAAGGGTGCGGCAAGAATTTGGTTCAGCCGGTTGACGCCCAACTCCATCAGCACTTTCAAGGAGCTAAGCGCTCAATTTACTGCACACTTCATTGGGGGACATAGGTATAAAAAGTCTACGGCTTGCTTGATGAGCATTAAGCAGTGAGAGGACAAAACACTGAGATCCTACATATCTCATTTCAATAAGGAAGCACTTTCGATCGACGAAGCCGACGACAAGATACTTGTGGCAGCCTTCACGAATGGGCTGCGGAAGGGTAAGTTTTTGTTCTCCCTATACAAGAACGACCCGAAGACCATGTCAGAAGTACTTTACAGGGCCACCAAGTACATGAATGCTGAAGACGCGCTGCTGGCCCGAGAGGAAAAGCCCAAGAAAAGGGAGAGACAGGAAGACACACGGCAAGACCAAGGGCGCAAGAAGGCAAGAACAGGAGACCGAAGGGATGAAAGGCGCTCTAAGCCCCCAGGAGGAAGGTTTACAAGCTTCACCCCACTAACCGCCCCGATAGACCAAGTCCTGATGCAAATCAAGAACGAGGAGGCCTTGACCTACCCTGGAAAGCTGAAGGGAGATCCCAACAGGCGATCGAGGGACAAATATTGCCACTTCCACCGTGACCACGGTTACGACACGGCCGATTGTTACGACTTAAAACAGCAGATCGAGGCCCTTATCAAGCAAGGGAAATTGCAGAAGTTCGTCAGGAAGGAGAGAGCAAATCTACCCCATCAAGAGCAACACCCCCGACGGGATAATGAACGTCCAAGACCCCCCGTAGGGGACATAAGGATGATCGTAGGAGGAATAGCGACCACTGGCTCATCAAAAAAGGCCCGCAAAACTTACCTTAGGATGGTCCAAAATGTTCAGTTGACAGGCTCCGTACCAAAGTTAGCGTGGAGAGAAGGCCCCATTATCGGGTTCTCGGAAGAAGACGCGCGACGTCTTCACTATCCGCATGACGATGCGCTCGTCGTCAGCATACGAGTAGGAGACTACAACATGCACCGGGTGTTGGTCGACAATGGCAGCTAGGCAGATATCTTATACTACCCGGCGTTCCAGTAAATGGGAATTGACAGAGAACGAGTGATTCCGACGAACGCCTCTCTCGTCGGTTTTGGAGGAACAAGGGTGTTCCCCCTAGGCGCGGTCACAATATCCGTCATGGTAGGCGATTACCCTCAGAAGATTAACAAGGACATGACATTCCTAGTGGTCGACTGCTTGTCCGCCTACAATGCTATTCTCGGACGACCCACCCTCAATTCGTGGAAGGCTGTAACCTCAACCTACCACCTAATGATTAAGTTTCCTACCGACTATGGAGTTGGAGAGCTACGTGGGAATCAAGTGGCCGCACGCAAATGCTACGTAGCCATGATGGAAATGGATGACCACCTCCAAGCCATGAGCATCGAAGAACACCGGATGGTGACGGAGCCCGTGGAGAAGCTTGAAGAGGTGCTTCTTGACGACTCCAAACTTGACTGAACGACCAAAATTGGAACCCTTGCTAATCCCGCGGTCCGCAAAGCGCTCACAACTTTTCTCAAAAATAATCGGGACGTATTTGCTTGGAGCCACAAGGAAATGCCAGGAATAGACCCTTTAGTCATGGTACATAGGCTGAATGTGTCGCCCTCCTTTCCACCGATCCGACAGAAGAAGCGAGTGTTCACCCCAGAGCGAGATCATGCCATAGCGGAAGAGGTCCGCAAATTACAGGAGGCGAGCTTCATTAAGGAGGTTTACTACCCCGACTGGCTGGCGAACGTGGTAATGGTTAAGAAAGCAAGCGGGAAGTGGAGGATGTGCGTGGACTTCACCGGGTCGACAGTTATCCCCAAAGACAGTTATCCCCTCCCATGGGTCGACACGCTAGTAGACTCTACGACTCGGCACCAGCTGTTAAGCTTTATGGACGCTTTCTCGGGTTACAACCAAATCCGAATGCACGAAGCTGATCAGGAGAAAACTTCGTTCGTGACTAGCCAAGGCCTCTTCTGTTATAAAGTGATGCCATTCGGCCTGAAAAATGCGGGCACGACGTATTAGAGGCTTATAAACAAAATGTTCGCGCAGCAGATCGGAGAAATGTCCAAGTCTACGTTGACAACATACTGGTAAAAAGCCGAAGGGAGGAAGATCACTTGGAAGACCTCAGGAAAACATTCGACACCCTTCGCTTTTACAACATGAAGCTCAATCCGGGAAAATGTGCTTTCGGAGTGACGGCAGGAAAATTCCTAGAATTCATGGTGTCTCAAAGGGGCATCGAGGCCAACCCGGACAAGATTCGGGCCATAATGGAGATGGCACCCCCAAGAAATGTGAAGGAAGTGCAAAGCCTTAATGGAAAAGTAGCAGTGCTGAATAGGTTCGTGTCGAGGGCAACGGATAAGTGTTTACCCTTCTTCCGCATGTTGAAGAAATCTTTCGAGTGGACTGTCGAGTGTCAGCAAGCATTCGAGGAATTAAAAGCTTATCTCTCTTCCCCGCCGCTGCTAAGTCCATCGCAGCTAGGAGAAGAGCTTTTTCTCTATCTGGCCGTCTCCTCTGCCGCCGTCAACGCCGCCTTGGTCAGAGAAGAAGAAAGGGTGCAGAAGCCCGTATATTACGCCAGCCGAATGCTTCGCGGTGCCGAAGAAAGATACCCGTCCATGGAGAAACTTGCCTTTGCGTTAGTTACAGCAGCCCACAAGCTCAAACTGTACTTTCAAGCCCACACAGTGATTGTCCTGACCGACAAGCCCCTGTGGCGGGTGATGAGCAACCCTGAAGCTATTGGTCGATTGGCGCTATGGGCCATAGAATTGAGCGAGTTTGATATCCAGTACCGCCCGCGAACTGCCATCAAAGGACAGATCATCGCGGACTTTATAGCAGAATTCACCCATAACGAAGACAAGGGGGCAAAGGAGTCCCCTCAGTGGAGCATACATATAGACAGATCATCCAACAAGCAGGCCGGGGGGGCTGGCGTTGTACTACTGTCACCCGAAGGAGACACAATTGAATGTATGGTCCATCTCGACTTCCCCACCACCAACAATAAAGCGAAGTACGAAGCACTAGTAGCAGGCCTCGACCTCGCCAAAGCAGCAGAGGCCGCGAGCGTAGTCATTTACTGTGACTCTCAGGTCGTTACTAACCAAGTAAATGGAGACTACGAGTGCAAGGGCGAAAGGATGAAGAAATACCTAGATCAAGTAAGAAGAAGAGTAGACGACCTAGAGGCCAAAATCATCCAAATCCCCAGAGGAGAGAATGAGCAAGCCGACCATCTTGCCAAAGCCGCTTCAGCAAAACATATGATCACCCCTGGTAATGTACTCTCTTTTGTTCAGCCTTCTCCACTAATAGATTCCGACGACGTGTAGGAGATAGGTTCTGAAAGCAACTAGACCACACCGATAGCTTCGTACTTGAAGGACGGCGTTTTGCCAGACGAGAAGGAGGCCGCAAGAAAGCTGAAGGTCCGGGCAGCAAGGTTCGTCTTAATAAAAGATGCCCTGTATAAAAGAGGCTTCTCCCATCCGTATCTAAGGTGCTTAGGTAATGAAGAGGCAGACTACGTCATGAGAGAGGTACATGAAGGGATTTGTGGAAACCATTCAAGGTTAAGATCGCTAGTACACAAGCTTGTGCGAGCAGGATACTATTGGCCTACCATGCAGAAGGACGCCGAAGCTTATGTCAAGACCTGTGACAAATGCCAGAGGTTCAGCAATATTATTAGACAACCAACTGAAGAACTGACTCCGATGACGGCCCCACGGTCGTTTGCTCAGTGGGGATTAGACATTATGGGACCATTCCCTACAGCGCTACAACAGCTGAAGTTCCTGGTAGTAGGCATTGAATACTTTACAAAGTGGGTGGAAGCTGAAGCTTTGGCCACCATTATAGAAAAGAACGTACGGGGTTTTGTCTGGAGATGCATCATATGCAGATTTGGCATTCCTAGGGTCTTAGTCTCGGATAATGGGAAACAATTCGACAACGACTCCTTCCGGGACTTTTGCTCGCAGTTAGGAATAAGGAACCACTACTCCTCCCCCGCCCACCCACAAGCTAACGGACAGGTCGAGGTTACGAACCGATCCTTGCTCAAGATTATCAAGACTCGGCTCGAGGGGGCAAAGGGCATATGGCCTGAAGAGTTACCGAGCATACTATGGGCATACAGAACGACGGCGAGAACACCCACAGGAGAGACACCATTCCAGCTAACTTACGGAAATGAGGCAGTCATCCCAGCCGAGGTCGGACTTACAAGCTACAGGGTACACAACCATGACGAAAGTAGGAATGACGAGGATATACGTCTTCAACTCGATCTGGTAGACGAAGTTAGGGCGACAGTAGAACAAAGGCTTGTACGGTACCAGGACCGCATGGCGAAGCACTACAATTCCCGGGTTCGACACAGAGACTTCAAGGTTGGAGATCTCGTCCTAAGGAAAGTCATGGGCGCTGCTAGAGACCCCACCCAAGGGAAACTCAACCCCAACTGGGAAGGACCTTACCAGATCACATTATGGCAGAGAAAGGGCACTTACCACCTGGAGACGATAGACGGACAGAAGCTGCCACATCCATGGAACACCGAGCACCTGCGAAAGTACTACCAGTGAAAAGGATGACATGAAGGGCTACACCCCTTTATTTCTAGTTTAATTTTAGCTATACTTCTCAGTTTCTCTATTTACTTTAGTTTTCGATACAATAACTTTTTCAAAGCCCAGAAGGCAGGTTATTGTTTTCTTTTTAAAAGAACTACTTTTCTACGAATGCATGGCAATAAGAGGAGTTTATTCAAAAAAATAGCTGAAGTTTATACTCATAGTATACAAAAAAGTGACAAGTTCACTGTCTATAATGGGGACGAGGCTATAAAGCCGACGGTCCTATAAACTGACGAGTTCACTAAACAGGGACGAGGCTGAGAAGCCGACGACCCTACAAAAAAGTGACAAGTTCAGTCTATAATGGGGACGAGGCTATAAAGCCAACGATCCTATAAACTGACGAGTTCACTAAACAGGGACGAGGCTGAGAAGCCGACGGCCCTACAAAAAAGTGACAAGTTCAATCTATAATGGGGACGAGGCTATAAAGCCGACGGTCCTATAAAGTGACAAGTTCACTAAGTCTAACAGAAATGAGGCTGAAAAGCCGACGGCCCTACAAGAAGTGACAAGTTCACTAAATCTACAATAAGGACGAGGCTATAAAGCCGGCGGTCCTATAAAAGTGACAAGTTCACTGTCTATAACAGGGACGAGGCTAAAAAGTCGACGGTCCTACAAAAAGTGAGGTTCACTAAGCCTATAATAGTAAGGTTCACGAGGCTAAAAAGCCGACAGTCTGACAAAAGTGACGGGTTCGTGGAATCCATAAATGGGCAAGGCTATAAAGCTGATGGCCCTACAAAAAATAATGGGTTCGTGAAGTCCATAAATGGACAGGGCTATAAAGCCGATGGCCTTACAAAAAAAAAAAAAAAGACAGGATATCTTCATAAATGGACGAGGCTATAAAGCCGACGGAGAGAACAAACCTGTTAAATCCCATAAGACAGCCAAGGCCATAAAGCTGACGGATCCACAAATAAAACAGAAATAAAAACGAGTCATTATCCACTACCGACGAGCTTACGTGTTCATCAGGCCCATAAAACTCAGAAAACCGACGAGTTTTTGATAAATAAAGGTACAACCCGTAAAAGTTGACGGGTACCACAGGCTGACGTAATTCTCGGCCCCCAACAAGCAACATACTAGCAAATCAAAGGCAGAAAGAAACGGAAATAACATACCATACACAAAATAAGTTGTTTACAAACAAAAACCCAAAACCAAAAGGGCACTTAAACATTGTTCTTAAAGTAAACAGAATATACAAAATCACGCGTTAGGAGCGTCAGCAAGGGTTCCACCATCTTTCTGGGGTTGAGTGTCGTCGGCATCTACAATTACCACAGGAGTCTTGGAAACAGGAGCAGGAGGAGGAGTAACAGCAGGCTGGGATAGAACGACGCCGCCGTCAGCCTTGTGAGGAAGCTGCGACTTTGGGATACTGTCATCATCGTCAGTGACGACGTTCCTAACAGGCGTCACTAGCTCAGGCGCATCCATCGAAATCTCTGACAAGTCCAGCTCCGGGAAAGCTGACGCGACCTGTTTAAGACAATCGTCAAACCCAGTGCCGTAGTAGTCAGCACAAGAGTCAATGAACAATTGCGACGTCTTAAACTTCTGGATGGCATTAGTCCCGGCCGTCTCCACCTTTTCGCGCAAGGCCGTCACCTCCTCTTGAAGCTTCTGCTTCTGACAATCTGCCTCCGCCAATTTCCTTTTTAGCTCTTTCACCTCCTGATTGAACGAGACGCATGGCCCCCTTGTATTGCCTTTGTTCGTTCATCAGAGTGGCATTATGTTTCCTAACACGGTTGACGACCCCCTCCTTAGCAATACAACGGTCCTGAAGAGCCTTGACGCGAACCAAGGCCTGGAAAAAAAGGGCACAAGGCGTCAGTCAAATAAGAGAAATAAAATCAACCTAACCTGAGAGAGCAAACATACCCTGGTAATGTCAAAAAGAGCTGACGCCCCCAAGTCCTCCGTCCCTACCAGATCACAGGGCTCAATATCCGTCGGCTTTACAAAGGAGCCCACCTCCCCGACGGCGTAGCCCTTGTGGGTCAGGAGGCAACATGGGCCCTCATTGATGGGACCAAAGGAAGTCATTATCCCTTTGCCCGCGCCATGATTGGGTTTAAGGGACGACTTCCCCTTCGGAGAGGCATCACCAGGGGTGACAGCGGTCCTCTTTGATGGACGGTCGTCGTCTCCATCAGGTTTTCTTTTTGAGACCTTACTGACGGACTTGGGGACTGACGAGTTTCCCTCCTCCGTCCCCTTCGCCAGTCTCGCCTCCTCTTTCTTACGGGCTGCCGCTGCCCTTATCCTTTGCTTAGCAGCATCCATTTCTACAAAGGTGATAGACGGGCGTCAGGAAAAGCAGACGGTAATATCAGACTGAAGTTATGTGAAAGGTTTACTTACGGCGACGAGAGTATTCACCTAATTTTCGAGCTTCTGGCGTCGGCTCAGGACCCCCGCAATACAAATGGATAGTGTCAAGGTTGATTAAGTCCCTACACTTTCTCTGTTCCAAGGGAATTTCGAGAACCCGTTGGATGAACTCCTCTTGCTCGTCAGATATGAGGGGACGCGCACTAGTTGAAATCAAGAAAAAATTGACGGTGTTAGAAGCGTCACAATAAAATAAAAGAGCAGCTGACAGGTTCAACCTGACTCTCTGACAAAAGCCCACGTGTTGTCAAAGTAACCGCGAGGCATCGTCGCCCATTCTTCCTGACAGCACACCCAATCCATCCCTTCAACAAAAAAATACCTACTTTTCCAGTTTCTATTAGAATCTGGCATGTCGGACACTAATTTTAAGTCCTTTTCCCTGACGGAAAAGTGATTCGTCCCTTTGGAAGAAGCAATATGGTGGGGTCTGTAGCAGTAAAAGAACTCGTCCAACGTAAGCTGACGGTTTCCCCCACTCAGACTCCCCCATAATATTTCTACACCAATGAAAGTCCTCCAAGCATTTGGAGCAATTTGGCTGACAGACAGACCCAGAAAGTCAACTAGCTAACGGTGTAATGCCGTCAGCGGAAGCCTAAGCCCGGCAGCGAACATGGCGTCATACATACCGACGTTAGCTGTCCTCCCCGAGTAACACTTTTCGTTTTTCCCAGGGAGACGGATTGGGATATGCTCTGAGATTTGGTACCTGATACGTAACTCCTTGAAAACTTTGTCACTCATCAAAGGTAAGAACTTGTTGACGGCCCACTCCGCAGGGAGAATGAAGGGACGGTTATCCCCAGGACCTACTGAGGTCCCTTCACAAGATTCCTCGCCATCATCCTCCTCGTCACCATCACCATCCTCTTCATCACCGTCACCATCCTTCTCGTCACCATCATCACCACCGTCACCCCCACTTCCCTCTTTTCCTATTTTATCAACTCCTACTTCCTCACTCCCCTTGGCGTAACCCTCATCCTCGCCGTCGGGGGACTGGGCTAACGACTCTCTCTCTGACGAAGGTGAGAAATCCTCAGACTCATCACCCGAACTGAAGGTCTCGTCGTAGCCCGCTCCTTCGCGGACTGACGATTCCTCACTCAACGCGTCACTTGACATCTGACTACCTACAAGTGACGGATCCAATCTAAGTACCTAAGTTGACGTCCTCACTAAGGAATTATTCAGCTATAAGTAAATAATGTGAAAAAGAAGGAAATGGAAACTTACTGGTAAGATAACTTTCTGAAGAAAGGCCTTGAGACTGACGACGGATAAAGTGACGGAAGTAAGAGATGAATTGACGAAATCAAAGGCGACGGGCTTTCTCTCAGAAATCAGCAAAGATGAAATGGAGAAAATGAAGGAGGTGCGCCATATATATAGGAAGGAAAAACGCGCGGAAGACGAAGCGACGCCTTCGTCAGAAACGGGGCCAACGGAAGCTTGACGCGTGTCTTAGGCATTAAATGTATCGTGGTTCGAGGAATCCCCAAATGATCTCCCCGCTTCTCTGGACCCAAAAATTAATTTGACAAAACTCCACAAACCGTCAGTCTAAAACGACGAGATTATGGAGTAGGGGGCAACTGATGTGGAAGAAAAATAGTTGATGCTAAAGGCGTGAGGAAAGCCAACGGTTTATGGCGACGACATGGGCTGACGGTCTCTTTTTCCGTCAGCTTTTATAATACTCATTGACGAAGAGGAAGTTAGGAAACACCTTACAAGGCACTCAAAGGCTGACGCCTCCATGAAGCTGACGGCATTAAGGCTGAAGGGGCAATGTAAGCTGACGACCCTGATAAAGAGTTGCTTGCCACTCACGTATCGCGTATATAAGGAAATAACTTGCTCTCCACGTTTAGTAAAATCCAAAGGGATTCCTATAAGGAAAGGATCCCGTAAAATACGCCCCAAAGAGACTCCTAAAAGGAAAAGACTTCTAATCCAACAAGGAGAGGTCAACACTCTACTACTATAAAAACCCCAATACCCTCACCAACCAAGGTACGCATAATTTACCCTCTCTAGCACTCTAGAGTTGTGAGAATAGTTCGAACTTGACCTTCGGAGGGTATTTGGCCGGCACCACACCGGTGCTCTCTACTAGGTCTTTTCTTTTTATTGTGTAGGTATTCTTTCGAGCGTGTGAAGACTGTGTAGCTCACTGGTGATTTTTTTTACGGCATCATCATATCTCATCAATTCTCGACATGTCTTCTCACAAGAGATTGACTTGATCACTTGCCTGGCCTTTTTGTGTATCTTGTCGATCTCAAAATTCCTGGACAATTTAAGTGAAAATAAACATGAATTTGGAGTTTGATCAAATACAAAAATGGTTAAGAATGTCTTCAAAATATGTGATTATAATCATTATATAGAAAAAGAGATTGCACATAAGAAGAAGAAGAAAATGGTGGTGATCGCCATTAATTGCTGCTAGGGTAATAACATGATTTTCAATTCAATGAGTGGCACAAAACGAGTTATTAACAAAATCATGTATCCAAATAAAAAATGTAAATAAATAATTATTGGAGAAATATACAAGTATATATATTTACTCACCGGGATTATTCTAAAGCTATGTAAGAAATAACTTCATTTTCTTCTCTCTTTTGTTGGTTGTAATAGAAAGCAAAATATTTTGCTCTTACAAAACAGGCTTTATATAAGTCCCATTTCAGAAACTACAAATAAATATATATTTGAAACTAAAAAAATAAAAATTGAAGACTTGCTCAATTATTAATTTCTAGGAAAGCTCATAAATCAATTTATGAATTTCATTGTGCTCTCCTTTGTCATTGTCAAATAAGGTCACAGTTACTAATAGAAGGAAAACTTGTTCAATTTTGATTCTAAGAAAGCTCATAATTAACAGTGGAAATTTTATTAAATTTTTGATCGCTACAATAGCTCATAAATTCATAACATAGTCATACTATGAATTTTGTTATGTTTTCCTTTATCAAAATTTTCCAATGTTAGAGATATATTAGACATATTAGCCCAATGTAATAGGCCCAAGCCCAGTCCTACTTGTACTAGTAGTCTAGGGTTTAGTCACCTATATATACTCATGTTAGGGTTCATTATAACACAGGTTTTTGTACTACATTCTTATACAATAAAGATGTAACCCTTAAGAGATTCCTCCGTGGACGTAAGCCGACGAGGCTGAACCATGTAACTCTCGTGTTCTCGGTGTTCTTATTCTATGCTTCTCCTCTGCATCCACTCTAGCATATACAACATGGTACAACACATCGCATTGCTAATAATTTATTTAACATCCAAAAAAATAGAATTATCTTAAAAATTCTTGAAGATACTAATCCGATTAAATAAAGATTTTTTTTCATTTTTTTTAAATGATCAATTTTTTATTATTTTTAATTTGGTAGTTGGAGGAAAAGAGGTTTAAACCTTGGATATTTTCGTTTAAAAAATATATATATAAATATATAAATATGATAACCAATTGAGTTACAAAACTCTTAACTAAGATATATAATGAAATTTTAAACATTTGTTTTTTAAAAGTAAGAGGAAAGTTTTTATTTTTATTTTTTATTTTATATATATATATATATTTATATGAATAAGTATCATTGATTTTACTCATAAGAAAACATCATTTTTCACTCCCTCATTGTGTTGTGAAACAGGTAATGACTGAATCAAGGGTGATAAATTGTTTTTCCTTTATTTATAAAATACTTACATATATGCATATGAAAATTCTCTTTACTTTTCTTGATAAAGAGAGATGTAGAGAGTTTTTGGTGGAAGATACTCAATTCATAATTTCTAAGAAAGTTCATAAATCATATTACGAATTTCATTGTACTCTCCTTTGTCAATTTAATTTTATCACTGGAAAACCTTAGAAGACTTGTTCGATTCTTGATTACTAAGAAAGCTATATACCATAAAGTCATACCATGTGCATGGTGTTTCCCTTTGTCATTTTTTTTTTTCAAGATAGAGTTATCTAAAAAATTACAGATGACCCTAATCTGGTAATTTAAAACGTTTATTATTTTTTTTTTGTTTTCTAAATGATCAATGTAAGATAAATATTAATTAAATTTAAAACAATCATTTTCAAAGTAAAGGAAAGTATCATTTTTTAAAATATTTTTTTCACTCGCGTTATTATCATACAAAATCTTCATTTTGTAGCGAAACAAGTAATTAATGATAAATTAAATCGAAGGTAATCAATTATTTGTCCTTTATTTATGATTTTTTGTCCTTTATAACTAGTTTTCTTGGCCCTTTTTTTTTTTTTTTTTTTTTCTAGAGCCTAAGTCAATTTATTGACCAGCAATTATAGGAAATAATAATAAAATCAACTATTGTCATGAGTAGATAATATTAAGATAAATGTTTTCTTAGATGTAATATGGATTTGGTATTAAATAACACACGAGGTTTCCCCGCAAGGTACGTAGCTTTTCCCAGTTTGACTTGATTGAGTAGGATACATGATTTGTTCACAGGAAATATATATCGAATATTAGTCAAATTCCCCTCACCAACTTATGCTGAACTTCTTTCTCAAAAAAAAAAAAAAAAAAACTTATGCTGAACTTTCTTCTCAAAAAATTATATATATATATGCTGAGCTTTTCTTGCAGCAGATGTGCATCCAGTTCTAGGGCTCGTCAAAAACAGTAAAATACTACTCATTATCCTTTAAAACAAAATATTAAAAGCGGTTAACTAAATGTCTGTTTGAGAATAGTTTATTTAACTAAGTGTATTTATATTTTATTTATCCAAAAAAAAAAATATACTTATATTTTGAAAAAAATAAAATTTTTAAAAATTGTGCACAAAAGTTTATAAAAAAAATTAAAAAAACTAGCTTATAATCTGTTGCCAAACATACTAAAAATATCTAGTATATAACATTATAACTATATATTTTCTTTAAAAAAAAAGTATATAACTATGTTTCTCTCCCTCTCTCCAGCCCAGTGCCGTTATTATTATTATTATTATTATTTTTTTCACTTTTTGATACTTAACTTCAACTTTGATGGGTTATAATAATATTTTGACTTGATGATTTACTTTCGGAATTAGAATTTTTGAGATCTTTCTTTTTCTTTGTTTAGGATTGTAAATTGCAGCTGGAGAGAGACATGGCGTGCTATTTGGACGCAGGAGATGCGTGCTCTAAATAAAGATTAGGACTTGCACGTGTTTGGGAAATCTTAATGCTGATGCTGATTCTGGAATCACTTATCCACCATAAGGACCTTATAATTTTTCTATCGTATTGCACTTTATTCTCTACTAATCTCAATTTGTTGCATTTTTTTTTTCTTTTCTTTTTTAATCAAATTTAAAATAGGGAAAAAAAATAAATCAAATACATTCCATCGGTAATTGGTGGAACTGTAAATTAAGTGGGAAAGCTCGTTTCCATGAAAAAACCTAAGAGATTAGAGATCAGAGATAGAGAGATATTTGCCTTTTTGTCATTCTGAGAAGTTGAGTGACCAATAAGCAGAGTGGAGGCAAAGCAGAGGAGGAGCAGCATTGAGAGACTTGAGGTTTTGCCTGCCATTGTAAACATCTGCACAAAATGCTTCAGTTAAATTAAAACTCAAGCCCCCATCAAAACACCATTGTAACCCTTAATTAATCCTCATTATAGTCATAGCTCCAAGTATATATATAAAAATCAAGAATTTATGGAAAACCAAAAGTTTTACCTTGATTTATGGTGATGCTGTGGCCAGAGCAATTGTGCTTAAAACTGTTTTTGGTGAGCTAACTTGAAATGGCTCAGGGTGCGTGGGAATAATTAATGGCAGCCAATGGTGGGAAGAGGTGGTGGTGGCATAGCCGCGAAGTGAGAAAAAGATAAGACTGGGAGAGGGATCGGATGTAGAGGATAGGGTGTTGTTGCTTTGCTTGTTGGAGAGCTTGAGCTTGAATTAAGATCTTAGGTGTCTATTTGTACTAGTTGCCCCTCGAAATTTCCTTGAATGTCCCACATTTTATTCTTGCCTGAAACTTTAACATCATTTTTACCAAAGCAAAGCAGTAATTTTTTCTAAAAATTCTCTTAGGATGAATTTCGATTAGTTGCACTCTAAGATTGGATGCCTGTACATCCCCAATGAAATTGAAAATGTGTAAGACAAATAAACAACATTAAGTTTAATTATTAAACTATAATTAGCACATAGACAAATTTAAGATTAAACACAATTAGATACAAATTTTTTTAGTATGACCATTGACCATGACCTTTTTTTTTTTTTTTTTTTATTGAGAAGAATGACCATTACCAATTTATGTACTCTTCTTTAAAAAAAAAAAAAAAAAAAAAGATTGTAAGGACAACCAGCTCAAGGAAAAATTTTCTCCAAACTTTTTTTGTATTTGGAAATAACTTATTTAGATTTTTGCTAAAAAAAAATTAATGAAAGTGTACTTTAAGAAAATAAAATTTTAAAAAATTATTAAAAATTAAAAAACTAGCTTATAAGCTAGTCCCAAACACACGACAATAAATTTTACGGCTTGAACTAATTGAAAGTCTAGATGACCCTCTTCGAGCCAACTATATGCACCAAGGATTTAAATTTTAGCATTAAATTATTTATTTTCTCATGAAACAAACAAAGATTATATGTTTGTAATTTTGTTAATTAGGAAAGGGTAAATTAGGGAATTCATTTGGTCAATAATTTATCTACTCTACCCTCCCTCCAAATCTCTCCAATTTGGGGGAATTAAAAATGAGGGGTTAAAGGTAGTTGAAACCCCTCCAAACCCCTCCCCCTTCTTCCTTAAAAAACTTCCAAACAAGGTAATTGAACTACTCTCCCTCCCTTTACTCTACTCCCCCTCCTTTTTTTAACTTCCAAACAGGCCATAAAAGATCCCATAGGTAGGGATTACATACAAATATTGGACATTCTGTAAATTCTTCAAAATTGCTTCTTTTATGTACTCATCTTTTGGGCATACCATTCGCTACCCTATTAATTTTAAGGAAAACGTGACGTGGAAAGACAATTTATAGTCTACTTAAAGAAAAACTCTATCATGTTTTCGGTGCATGTTACTTCTCTCTCACAAGGGAGTGGACCCCACAAGTGTGTGGGGTCTACCCCCTTGTGAGAGAGAAGTAACATGCTTGTGGGGTCTACTCCCTTGTGAGAGAGAAGTAACATGCACCAAAAATATAATATAACTTCTCTTACTCAAAAGGGTCCTAGAGTTATTACTTTTTATCCAAAAAATATATGAGATCAATTTTTTCTTATTATTAATATATTTTTTGGTAATTACAATGGTGCAGGGGATTTGATGCATATTTATTATATACAAACATTGTATATTATCATTTTGATTCATATTTAGATCATTGATGATGTAATAAAATCAAGGGAGATAATTTTATACCGTACCGGCTGGTACGGCCGGAATTTTTCATGCCGATGGTTGGACCGGTACAGAAACTAGGCTGATTCGTACTGTCCTAAATACCGGGGTGTTTCGGCCTATATCGGCTATTTCAGCGGATTCCGGTGCTTTTCGTCAGTAACTTCATTCCGGACCGGTACAAATTGAAATGGGTTTCTAGAAATTTTTTGCTACTTACAGTACCTCTTCGCCACTGTTAAACCTTCATTCACCGGTGAGATATTGCTGGACGTTGAGGCTTGAGCTCGTCGTCATTGTGTCATAGCTTCTTCATTTTTCTTCTCTCCCTCACTGTCTCTCTTTTTCTTTCAGCATTTCTTCTAGTCTGGGTTTCTAAAGAGAATGTTAACACAGAAACTCAAAATGACTACTTCACTATTTCACTCCTACCTACTTTTGATTTAACCAAAGTTATTAATGGGCGGAGAAACCGAAGTGGTTTGCCTGCCACTTCTTTACTTTTTATTTTTTAATTTCATAGAAAACCGTCTAGAGTTATTTTCATTTAGATTTTTAATTTTTTTACCACTCCTACTTAGTTTTAATTTTTTATTGGATAGTAAAATGGGCTAGACATTAGCTTAAAGTAATTTGAACATGCATAAAAAAGAGTAAAATTTTTAAGTATAATTAAATATATTAATTTATACAATATAAGTTTTTTTGAGTAAAAAAAAAAGAATATATATATCTATAATTGTGAAATTGCGGTAATTCCGAAACGGTACACCAGTACTGACCGGTACCAAAATATTTCATTCCTTTAAACAAACTGAAACAATTTCCGGTACCGTATTAACTCCCTTGAATAAAATTCAATCAACTTATTTAAGAATGGATGAATCTTAAAAACTCTATCTTGAAGTTATCCTAAAAACTCTTGAAATTCCTAATCGTATTAATGCTAGTCTTAGATTAGTGAATAAACTAGTCAATTTCCTTTTTTTTCTCTCTCTCTCTCTCTCTCTCTTAAATTGCTTGTCATAATATTGACTATTGAAACCCTTTTTTTTTTTTTTTTTTTAAGAAACAATGATATTCATAGCTCTTCAAGCACCTAAATTTTTTCTCAAGTATGTGTAGTCATATCATCCCACATACATCAGGTTATTATAAGGGAAAATCTCTTAGGAGTGGTCCCAAGATGATAGCTAAAGGTTTCGAACCTAGATTTAAACGAATAATAGCAAAGGTAAATATATCATCAAGCATGCATGCATATAAAGAGCACGAGAATTTGCATGGTTTGACAAACAATCTATGGAGATGAATATCTCTCTATGGAGATGAATGTCTCTATGAAAAGGGGTATCAAATTCACAATACTCAATAAGAATTATAATATTCAACCTCTCTTATATATTATAAGCTCTTGTTATGAGTATCCTTTCAATCACAAGTATCATTCCAATCCCAAAAGAATTATCAAATCACAGTCCTTTTGAGAGTCTTTCCTCTATCAAGACACATCAAAATTCTATCATTTTTTTCCCTCTGCGGGTACATATTCAATGGGTATTGCTAATAAAATAGTCAAACATTTGCACAATGTTAAGCTATCTTTGTTGGTAACCAAGCAAACTGAGAGAAATTTCCACCAACAACATCGGTCAATATTAAGCTATCTTTGTTGGTAACAACATACTAAAAAATTTCATCAAAATCGGAATTAAAGTGGTCTTCTAATTTTGATTTGAAATGGCCAGGCTAATTATGCAGTTAATTGATCTTCTTTTTTTTAAAAATAAAATAGTCATTTTTATTACGAAGACAAAGATTGTGCACTTTATACTTTATACAAGTATATATATATATATATATATTTTTTTTTTTGGTAAAACTTTATACAAGTATATAGTACTATATAGTGTGTATATATACCACGTGTATAACAAAAAGGTTACAACATAGGCAAAAAGCCAATTTTTATTTGAAAGTGGCTAATTACGTAGAAAATTTCTACAAAAGAAAACAAGCAGTTACTTCTTTTAATACATATATTCTCTTTTTTTTTTTTTTTTTGACTGTCATATATTCTCTTTTCATATTACCAACATTTAAACAAATACCGTATTAACTATCATCATTCTCATAAATATTTGAATTATTGATAATGTAATTGTAAAGTTGTGATTTATAACTATGTTTTATGTTGACTTTATTCCATGACAAAAAGTGTTGTAAGTGCTTTAAATTATTTCCTTGTATTTTGTGGGTTTTTATTGTATTGGGTTTAGTATTAAGTTGGTGAAGAATCGAGCATGAAATAAAGAATCAGTGCAATTTCACGACTAACTCGCAAGAAGCTCGCGAGTAAAAGTTCCCGCAAAAAGGGCACGTGAGAAGCACATGCTGGAAGCTGAAGAGTCATGCCAAGATGTCAGTTTCGCGAGTGTCTCGCGAGAAGGGCCAACCAGTGAGGTACCCGCGAAACTCTCTGCTTAGAGGATTTTAAGTGTGACTTTTTTACCCTTCACCCATACTATATATACCTTCATTATCCACAAATGTAAAAGAGGCTATTCAGAGAGAAAAACCCTAGATAGGTTTTCTACAACACAACACACCCATCTTTTAGAGAGAGAGAGCTACTCATCCTTTAGTGAGAAATCATTGTAGCATTTTCTTCTTACCTCTCCCATTGTCATACCTTGAAAGGAGATTTGTACCCAAACACAACCCACACTTATTCAAAGTGTAGAGAGTGTTTTGGAGTTTAGGAAGTTTTGGGGATTTGCCAAAAGAAGCTGGTGAAGCTTGACGGATGCAATCGGGCGTATTGCGGGATCCGGAAAGTTAGAGAAGACATGACTCCGAGAACTCCGTTGGTAGCAAGAGCTTGGAGGGCTTAAGTACATTGGGTAGACTAAACTTGGAGGGTGTTTTGTTATTCGTTTATTCCAACTTTATTCTCTAGTGGATCGATTTCGACTTGGAGGGTCGCGGAGAGATTTTTCGCTGAGTTCTTCGGTTTCCTCTTTAATAACACATCTTAGTATTATCTTGTGTTTGCATCTCTCTTCCCTTACTCTTGTGCTTTACATTTATTGTTTGTTGTTCATGTTTATGCACTAGAGTAGTATCGGTTCATTGCGCACATTTACTCTTGTTTCACACTTTGATTAAATAAGAGTAAAAACAATCTAGCCATAATTTAAAATTTGGGATCTAAACAAGCTCGTGTGTTTTTAGCACAAATCCGAGCCCTTTCAGTAATAAAATCCAATCTATTTATTTCAAATGGGATAGATAGGATGC
>JARYZH020002054.1:0-19227 GCA_030021035.2 Notholithocarpus densiflorus | reverse complement strand
TTGATCAATTTATTTGAACTTTTAACCCATTGATAAACATTCTTTTTTCCCTATATCGTCAAATATTTACATGATATATAATTCACTTGATTTAAACATGATGGATAGAATGTATTTTTCTGATTCTCTCCTAGCAGAAGTGGAACAGTAATTAACCTCTCATAAAATCCAAGCTGGTCGGTCACCAAACATACAAGCTGGACCCCTCTATAACAGGTCATCTAATGATTTGAGAAACCACTGCATTTGCGTTGGAGCCAATAAGGGTTGGTGAAAATCTAATTGATTAATTAGAATAAACAACATTGCCAAAGGCCTTGTAGCTGAATTGGCACCTCCCCATGCACAAAGTGCTTAAAGGTCTAGGAGGGAAAGGGTTCGAGCTGCGGGGTTAATAGCATGTTGTAATTATTTCTAAAAAAAAAAAAAAAAAACAACATTTGAAACTGAAAAAGAAACAAACCCCTGTATTAAGTTTCTTCTTCTTCTTCTTTTTTTTTTTTTTTTTTTTTTTTTTGTACGAGATTTAATCCTAGATACCTGATTTGAGGGTAAAATATGAACAGGGTTTCTCTCTAAATTACAACTGTTCATATATATATGAATGTGAATTTTGAAAATCTAAGAGCATCCCCATCAGTATGTGCAAAAAATTTTCCATTTTGCACATCTAAAACCTAGTTTTTCTATTTTACACTCCTATTTTTACAAAACACCCACATCAGTTTGTCTATTATACACATTTATTCAAATAAAATATTCATTTCTTTAACACTGTCATCTCCCTCACATACCCAACACAACCCACACAGCCACCATCTCCCTCTCAGACACTGGAATCCACACAAGCCAATCACACCGAAATCCCAAAGAAAACCAGTAAAAAAAAATTTTTTTTTTTAAAAGAGAAACAAACCCAGTAAAAAAAAAACCAAAAAACCCCAAAGAACAACCAAAAAACCAGCTCCACAATCACCGATACCAGCGACCCACACCCATAATCACTATCACGGTAGCCTTAAGCTCAACCAAAAATGGATCAAAACCCACGAGATTCTAGGATTTCTTCTTATTCTTCTTCTTCTTCTACTACTACTGCTCCTTAAAATACGACGTCGTCTTCGTCTTCTAAGTCTTCGTCTTCGTCTACATGGTGGTCTAATTTCTGCTCCTCGGCGCTCAGAACAAAGCCTCAGGTTTCTCCGTCGGAGAACTCCGTTCATGTTGTAGGCGACAGACTCGTTCGACGACTCGGCTTGCTCGACCTCATTCTCATCGGTAGCGGTGGCGATCAACGTAAGCTAGAGGAAGAAAGATTGATGAGATGAAAGAAAGAGAGAGTTGTGCGCCTAAGAGAGTCTTTGATGAAATGAGAAAAAGAGAAGGGGGTGAGAGTTAGGTACAGAGAGGAGAGAGAAAAAATTATTAAGATATTATATGCACATGCTACAGTAACCGTGCATATATGCACGGTTACTGCTCATTTGCAATGCCGTTGTGTATATTTAGACATTTTTACAAAGACTGATGTGGGTGTTTTTTGGGTTGAAATGTGCAAAATTGAGCATTTTTTGTATTTTGCACATTTTTGCAACCACTGATGTGGTTGCTCTAACCGTTAGATTGCATGTTCTTTATATTCTTAATACACGTGTCAAATTTCATTCAAATTTGGTGTTATTTACTATTCGATCAATTAACTTATTTTTTATGCATAATTTTTTACCATAAAAATTTAAACATGTTATTAATAACATAACCATTAATCTTTTATTTTCTTGAAACTTTGCAAGCATAAAAGTTCATATAATAAAAATATACAATCTAACGGTTAGATTTTCAAATTTCACATTCAATAAAAAAGAAATTGGAGAAGTTTAAATGATTTTTTTTTCCAAATTAGTTTAAAGAGAAAAATATAATATTACATTAACATTCTATTATGTATCATCCTCAATCAAGAAAAAAAGAATCAACTACACCGTTGTTAGCAAAAATATTGATCACATAGGTAGGTCCATGTCATATGCCCAGCCGATTAAGGAAAAGTTCATGTCACAGTTCCTCAAAAAAAAAAAAAAAAAAAAAAAGCTTATGTCATGTCACATGTGTGATGTATCGTAGCTGGCCAGGTCCTTTGATTAGAGTTATTTCATGACAACATATAAGATGGTTCTTTATTTCTCAAGTCAGTGTCATGTAATAATTCTTAGATTATCTGCCAAAATACAAAATTTGATTCAAAGAAAAAGTAGATAAATTATTAATGTGTGATTAAGACGTCCAAAATGGAATAAAGTTTGTGGATTATTTAAGTCCAACATAAATACCTACCCTAACTAATATATAGAAACAAGCTTTATTTTAATCAAATTTTTTTAGATCCACTTGACTTATCATTCTGTCATACATCACACATTATAGCCGTGGTGGTTGGATCACTCTATCATTAGTTGTGATGTTGTTTTAGATGAAGAGCCCAATAAAGCAACCAAAAAAAAAAAATCTCAGAATTATCTTCTTTCGTTGTTCAAAGTTCAAACTTTATTTTGCCTATAAAGAAAAAGGGCACTTTTTTTTTTTTTTTTTTTTTTGGTTTGAGGGAAAAAAAGGGGTACATGAATACATAGAATGCATCAAAAAGAAAACAGTATAGTCTTCAAACACAGAATTTCACGAAATCTGGGTCCTGTCTCCATGATTTGATTTTTCAATAACTCTACATAACATAAAAATGACGTAAATTTACTTTTAGTCCTTATATTTTGGTCCCTACATTTTAATTTTATTACTTTTAGTCCCTAAACCAATTAACGTGTGTTATTTTCGTTCTTTCCGTCAGTCAACCGACGAAAATATCTGACGTGGCTGACGGAGGAATTAAAATATTATAAAAAATGCCACATCAACATCTATTTTTTTTTTATAAATAATTTATCAATTTTAACTAAATAAAAAAAACAGAGTTAAAAACAATAAAATACATAAATTTAGATCTAATTCATTTTGAACAAGAACACACAAGAACATGATCACAAATTTAAACATCAACCCAAGAAAATTAGAGCACAAACCCAAAACCAAACATAAACTCAAATTTAAAAACACAAAGAACACAATAACAAACTAAATCAACCCCACGAACCCCAACCCAAATCAAATCCACAAAAATTCTAAGCTAAAAACTTCCAAATCAACCTTAGAGAGAGGAAAAGAGTGAGGGTGAGGTAGAGAGAGGTTTGAGAACTAGCAGCTCCAAACCTAAAAGCTCGGCTGCTCCAGCAAACCCAGAAACTCAAAAACTCCAAGAAACCCAAAAACTCGATTTCTCCAGATTCGGATTCTCCAGGTGAGTTTTTGGGTTTCTCCAACCATTTTCACATCTCACCCTCCCTCTCTCTCTCTGCTTTCAACTCTCACACTCTCTCACACACAGAGAAAGCCTAGCCTTCGACTTTGGAGGTTGGCTTGCTCTTCTTCGATCTTCGATTTCCTCTCTCTCTGTCGTCGTTTTTCGTTATCTAAGGTGAGTTTGCTCCAATCCAAAGTGTTATTTTTGTTTTCACTCTTGTTATCTTGTTATTGGTTTTGTTTATGGATTACGACCGTTCGATCTGATTTTGACCTCGATCGGTTTATGTACGATTTGATTTTTGTGTGTTGAAGTTTGGTGTTTCTTAGATTGTGTGAATAGATTGGTTTGTTTGTTGAAATTGAGTTAGATTGCTGTGGATTTGTTACTGATCTAGGGTTTTAGTGTAGTTTTTTGAAGCATTTTGTGCTTGTTGACTTGAGATCTAAGAGTATGGAAAGCTTGCAATTCCATTTTTGATTGAAATTGAAATATAGCCTCTTATATGGATCGACTATTTTTCCGATCGATGCATTTTGTTGAGTCTGTAGTCGATTTTGGTAGTGTTGCTTGGTTTGACTGTCTGATCTGGTTTTTACCGGTCTAGAATTTTTGTGGATTTGATCTGGGTTGGGGTTCGTGGGGTTGATTTAGTTTGTTATTGTGTTCTTTGTGTTTTTAAATTTGAGTTTGTGTTTGGTTCTGGGTTTGTGCTCTAATGTTCTTGGGTTGATATTTAAATCTGTGATCATGTTCTTGTGAGTTCTTGTTCAAAATGAATTAGATCTAAATTTATTTATTTTATTGTTTTTAACTCTATTTTTTCTTTTTTTATTTAGTTAAAATTGATAAATTATTTTAAAAAAAATTAGATGCTGATGTGGCATTTTTTATAATATTTTAATTCCTCCGTCAGCCACGTCAGATATTTCCATCGGTTGACTGACGGAAAGTACAAAAATAACACGCGTTAATTGGTTTAGGGACTAAAAGTGGTAAAATTAAAATGTAGGGACCAAAATGGAAAAAAGCCAAAATGTAAGGACTAAAAGTGCATTTACGCCTATACAAATTTATTATAAATTGTTGAGGTAGAAAGCATTAATTGTAGACAATAAATTAATTTTAATATATAATGGACCATGTGAAAATCAATTATAACTTGTAACTTTTGCGAGTTATTATGGTAATATTATTCATTGAGTTTGCTTGTGTTTTGATTTTGGTGAACAGATATGTGTAAGGTGATAAGACGTGTTGTGAAATTTTTTATGAAAATATTGTACTTGTAAACTTAATTAATAAGAAGGGTTCTTCTCAAAAATAATAATAATAAAAAGGGGAAAAAAAACAATAAGATAATATTCATTCAATTTTTTTTCCTTTTCTTAATCTGGTGCATAGCAAAGAAAAGGACAAGTAATGAAATAGAAGAAAAATGGTTACAAAGTAAGATAGATGTCAATTAAATTTAGCTATTGGGGTAAATTACAATTATGAAGAGCATCTCTAAGACTCTAACAAGCTCTTCAAACCAATTTTTGAGCTAACTTGGAGAGTGAAACCACAAAATGGGGCTCTAACATCTTTTCTATTATGGAGAGATTTTTAGAATTTAGAGATTTACAGTGACTCTCTTGGTATGGAGAGTTATTGCAAATTAGTAAAACATTTTTGTAGGGACTAAGGCCCAAAATAAAGTATTGGGCCTTGGGCTTGCCCAAGAACACTAACAAGTCCGAGGAGGATGAAACGACCATCAAATGATTCCCAATAAAAATCTAATAAGCGGGAGATGAAAGGGAGTAATTCTGAGGAGGAATTACTCCTCAGATACGGCGAATATAGTCCAAGTATATACTCTAGCAATTGAAATGTGCCCCATGAACATGTGAGAGGAAAAGAGACTCAAAATATCTAAGGAAAAGCTGCTGCTACCACCACATTAAATGCACTGCAGCTACTTTCCTGACCGCATTAATGTGGAGGGAACAGTGCTGTCTTGGCTACCACAACTTACAGAAGGCTGAAAGGGGTGTCCGATGGAATGGGCACTCAAGTAGGGATTCAGATGATTAACAAGTGTAGGGTCAAGATGATCAAAAATGAGCTATATAAGGTAGAAGAACCCCCATGAGGAAGGGAGGAAGAAAAAGAGAGAGAAAACACTGTAGCAGTCTAAACTATCTTAATATCCAACTGTGATCAATATACAATAATTGTGGACTCCTTGGATTGAAAGTTCATTGACATCAACACCGCTTATTTGTGTTTAATTGTCATTTGATCCCATACGAGCCGTTGTTTAACTCACTAGGACTTAGTTCTTTGACCCATTCTCTATAAATTCATTGTATTGGACTCATTGGACCAAGACTCCATACATTTGGGCTTAGGCCCCGAATTGTGTCCCTACAATTGGCGCCGTCTGTAGGGAGAACTTGTGTGTTAATGAATGCAACAGTTAAACATGGTAGAATTAGGTCCACACCAAGAAAACCCACGCCAAGCAAGTCCCCAACAAACAGAACCCGTAAGATCCTAGCAACAGGGTAATTTTCCTAGCCCTGAACATGAACAAAATCAAGAAAATGAAAGGAATCGAGAGGGGAGTGTGCATACAACCCAGACAAGCAAAAGCCATTCCCAAGTGGGCAGTCGCATGTCCTAGAGACAAAACAACAACCAAGCCATGCAACAGGAGATAGATGACTTGAAAAAGAAACTGCGCCACGCACAGCGGAGGCGGTCTCCTCCTAGTTCTGACACATCCTCTAATGATGAAGAGGACGGCAATTACAGGCAGAGATCAAGAACTCCTCCAAGTGAAACCTTCTCTTATGAAGACGAGCACCAATATAGACGAAAGCGCAAGGGCCCATCTAGTAGGGGCCTAAGTAGTGATGCCATGAGTAAGGCTCTGGATCAGATCTCTAAGTCACCCTTCACGCGCAAGATAGAAGGGGCTAGACTACCTCGGCGGTTCCATCAGCCTACGTTCACCGTTTATAATGGTCGAGCGGACCCCATAAAGCACGTGAGCCAGTTTAATCAAAGAATGGCCGTCCACTCCGAGAACGAAGTTTTGATGTGCAAGATTTTCCTATCTAGCCTAGGACTTGTAGCGATAAGGTGGTTCAACGACCTGAAAACGAACTCCATAGATTCCTATAAGCAGCTCACCCAAACCTTTGGCTCTCGCTTCGTTATGAACAGCAGGGTTCCTCGGCCTCTAAGTTCGCTGCTGTCATTATCCATGCGCGAGGGAGAAACTTTAAAGGCATACTCTGACAGATATTGGGAAATGTATAATGAGTTGGACGACAACTTTGAGGACGTCGCCATTAGCACTTATAAAAGCGGTCTCCCAACCAAGCACGGCTTGAGGAAATCATTAACTAGCAAGCCTGTCACCAGCGTACGTCAACTTATGGACCGTATTGACAAATATAAAAAGAGTGGAAGAGGACCAGCTGCAAGGGAAAGGAAAGGAATAGGTTATCCCTCAAAAGATGGGGGATTTCAAGTCGGACTGATGCAGCAATAACCTTCCGAGGAGAGATTTCGCAGGGCAGTCTGGATCAGCCAACACGCAGACAGTTAACACCGTATTCAAAGAACCGGTACATCAGGTTTTGGAGAAAATCAAGAATGAGTCATTCTTCAAGTGGCCGAATAAAATGGCTGAAGACTCCATGAAGCGCAATCAAAGTATGTATTGTCAATACCACCGGAACCACAAACATGCTACAGAAGACTGCAGGAACCTTTGGAACCACCTGGATCAGCTGGTCCGAAAAGGGAAACTGAGGCACCTTTTGTACCCTTCCAGTGGCCATCAAGGCCAGACAAACCAAGAGCCCCGGAGGGACACTTCCTTAAGGCCACCCATAGGAACGATAAACGTAATCTTTGCTGCTCCAAGGAGGACGGGCTCATGCCCTTCTAGGGTGATGTCTGTAGCTTGGCTACCCGCCGATAACTCTGGCCTAAAGCCGAAAAGGCCCAAAGTCTATCCCTATCCAGTCTTGAGCTTCTCCGAGGAAGACAAAATTGGAACCATCCAACCCCACGATGATGCGTTGGTAATCACTCTTCGGGTTGGGGGTTACGACGTGAAAAGGGTAATGGTAGACAATGGTAGTGGGGTCGAGATCATGTACCCCGATCTCTATAAGGGTCTGAAGCTGAAACTAGAAAATTTGACGCCCTACAGCTCCCCTTTGATGAGTTTTGATGGGAAGATTGTCATGCTAAAGGGCCAGATTAGACTACCTGTGCAAACCGGCCCGGAAATAGTAAAGGTTGACTTCATTGTGGTGGATACTTACTCCCCTTACACTGCCATCGTGGCCAGACCTTGGCTTCATACTCTAGAAGTCGTTGCCTCCTCCCTGCATCAGAAGATGAAGTTCCCTTCTGTGGGCCGGGTACTGAAAATTCAAGGTTGCCAGGCTACAGCAAGAGAGTGCCTAGTGGCAGCCATCTCACATCAGTCCAGAGCAAAGTCCTCGGGCCTGTGTTGAAGAAAGCTCATAGCAATCAAAGACCCCGACATCGCCTGTTAAGGCACCAGCCGAGGAAGCAAAATGTGAGGATTTGGAAAAGGTGATCATTAGCAATGACCCGGAGAGGTTCTTCCAGGTGGGATCTCAACTGCCCCCTTGGGAAAAATAAGGATTGGTAGGGTTTCTCAGAAAAAATGTTGATGTGTTCGCATGGGACGCTTATGATGCCCCAGGAATTTATCCGAACTTCATATGTCATCACTTAAATGTAAATCCATCAGCCACTCCCAAAAAACAACCACCTCGGCGTCCATCCAAGAAGCACGCCAATGCTGTCAAGGACGAGGTGAGAAAGCTCAAACAAGTAGGGGCAATCAAGGAAGTGTTCTACCCTGAGTGGTTAGCTAACACTGTGATAGTGAAGAAAAAGAGTGGGAAGTGACGAGTTTGTGTGGACTTCATAGATTTAAACAAGGCGTGTCCAAAAGACCCATTCCCCATACCTCGAATAGACCAGTTAGTGGATGCAATTGTAGGCCATTCTCGGATGAGCTTCTTGGATGCCTTCCAAGGCTATCATCAAATACCACTAGCTCAAGGTGATCAAGAAAAAATGGCATTTGTGACTCCGATTGGAAATTACCACTACAAAGTGATGCCCTTTGGTTTGAAGAATGCGAGGTCTACCTACCAAAGGATGATGACTAGAATGTTTGAGTCGCAGCTGGGCAAGAGTATTGAAGTCTACGTAGACGACATGGTAGTAAAAAGTAAAGTGGTGTCCGAGCACATAGGAGACCTAGGAGTCATTTTTGACATCTTAAGGAAACATAAACTGCGTCTCAATGCCTCTAAGTGCTCATTTGGTGTCGAGTCTGGCAAGTTTTTAGGCTATATGGTAACTCATAGGGGAATTGAGGTGAGCCCAGATCAGATTAGAGCAATTCACAACCTACAACCTCCTCGGAACCCCAAAGAGGTCTAGAAACTCGCTGGAATGGTCACAGCTTTGAATCGGTTTATTTCCAGATCTGCGGATAGGTGCCGACCGTTTTACCTCCTAATGAACAAATGGAAAGGATTTGAGTGGTCCGAAGACTGGGCTATGGCCTTCCAGCAACTTAAGGAATACCTATCCCGACCACCCATCATGTCCAGCCCTGAGGACGACGAAGTCTTATTCGCCTACATTGCGGTGGCCCCTCATGCTGTGAGCTTGGTGCTAATACGAATTGATGGTGACATACAACGGCCAGTCTATTATATGAGTAAATCATTACATAAGGCCGAGCTGCGTTATTTACCATTGGAGAAAGAAATTTTGGCAGTAGTACATGCCACGCGAAAACTCCTCCATTACTTCCAAACGCACACAATTGTTGTCCTAACTCAGCTTCCACTTAATCTGTACTCCGAAGTGCCGACTACACGGGAAGAATTGCCAAGTGGAACATAATTCTAGGAGTTTTCGATGTCAAGTACATGCCTCGAACCTCTGTTAAGGGCCAGATCCTTGCTGATTTAATAGCCGAATTCACAGAACCCCCTATAGAAATAGTAGCAGATGAACAAAACATTGATGGAAAATCAGTTGGCACAATTTCCGTGCAGGAACCCTCACGCTGGAAAGTGTATGTTGATGGCCACTCTTGCCATTAACATACACGCAGATTCATTGGCCACTCTTGCCACTCTTGAAACACACACGCAGATTCATTAGTCACTCTTGCCACCTCCTCGGCGTAGGGTTTACCTCGAGTCATCCTTATTGAGGACTTGTGCACAGTAGATGGAGTCAAGAAGGAAAGGGTTCAAATCCACCAAGTCAGAGTGGGTCCGAGCTGGATGGATCCTATAGTGAGTTTTCTTAAAAATGACACACTACCCGAAGAGAAATCAGAAGCCGAGAAAATACATAGAAAAGCTCTTCGGTTCTAGCTGTCTGAGGATCACAAGTTGTACAAGCGATCCTATTCTGGGCCGTATTTACTATGTATACATCCCGAGGCATCAGAGTTACTGCTCGAGGAGTTGCACGAAGAAGTTTGTGGGAGTCACATAGGAGGAAGATCTCTGTCCCACAGAGCCATCACTCAAGGGTATTGGTGGCTGGGTATGCAGAATGAAGCCCAAGAATATGTCAAGAAATGTGATCAATGCCAAAGGTTTGCCCCAAACATCCACCAACCGGGAGGGACCCTCAATCCTCTCTCCAGTTCTTGGCCGTTTGCTTAGTGGGGCTTGGATATTGTAGGTCATTTCCCTAAAGCGGCGGGAAATAAGAGATACCTATTACTCGGCACAGACTATTTCACCAAATGAGTCGAAGCCGAGCCCCTGGCTAACATTAGGGATGTGGATGCTAAGAAGTTTATTTGGAAGAATATCATTACACGATTTGGGGCCCCTCATACCCTCATCTCGGACAACGGCCTTCAATTTGATAGCAAAGCCTTCAGAAAATACTGTTGCGACTTGGGAATTACAAATAGGTATTCCACTCCCGCTTACCCACAAGGAAATGGATAGGCCGAGGCTGTCAATAAGATCATAGTCAATGGGCTGAAAAGGAGATTGGACAATGCGAAGGGAAGATGGGCGGAGGAATTGTCACACGCCTGTGGACATATCGGACTACACTACATCGGTCAACAGGAGAGACACCCTTTTCCATGACTTATGGGGCCGAGGCTGTCATCCCCCTAGAGACTAGTTTCCCAACGCTGAGAACAAGTACCTTCACGCCGAGCAACAACGATGAACTGCTAGAAAAGAGTTTGGATTTATTTGAAGAAAGAAGAGAAAAGGCAATGATCCAACTAGCCTATTACCACCAGAAACTCAAGTAAGGATATGATGCCAATGTGAAGCTACAGCCACTAGCACCAGGAGACTTGGTGCTGAGAAAAGTTTTAGGTAGTACCAAAAACCCGGCCTGGGGGAAATTGGGGCCCAACTAGGAGGGTCCATATCGCATCACTTCAGTAACAGGAATAGGTGCATATTATTTAGAAGACTTAGATGAGAAAGTTATACTCCGTCCATGGAATGTAAATAACCTAAGAAGGTATTACTATTAATGAAAGCAGCTTTATTTACGCTCCGATTTATTATAATTGCGTGGCATGTGGTTGGCAACTATCCAAGTGTTAGACAAAACCAAGGTCTTGCATGGCTCCTCAGATCACAAACCTTGGAAAAACTAATAACTTAAGGCAACTATCCAAATGTTAGACAGAACCAAAGTCTTGCATGGCTCTTCGGACCACAAACCTTGGGAAAACTAATAACTTAAGGCAACTATCAAAGTGTTAGACAGAATCAAGGTCTTGCATGGCTCCTCGGACCACAAACCTTGGGAAAACTAATAACTTAAAGCAACTATCCAAGTGTTAGACAGAACCAAAGTCTTGCATGGCTCTTCGGACCACAAACCTTGGGAAAACTAATAACTTAAGGCAACTATCCAAGTGTTAGACAGAATCAAGGTCTTGTATGACTCTTCGGACCACAAACCTTGGGAAAACTAATAACTTAAGGCAACTATCCAAATGTTAGACAGAACCAAGGTCTTGCATGGCTTTTCGAACCACAAACATTAGGGAAACTAATAACTTAAGGCAACTATTTAAGTGTTAGACAGAACCAATGTCTTGCATGGCTCCTCGGACCACAAACCTTGGGGAAACTAATAGTTTAAGGCAACTATCCAAGTATTAGACAAAACCAAGGTCTTGTATGGCTCTTCAGACCACAAACCTTGGGGAAACTAATAGCTTAAGGCAATTATCCAAGTGTTAAACAAAACCAAGGTCTTGCATAGCTCCTTAGACCACCAACCTTGGGGAAACTAATAACTCATTGCAACTATCTATGTACTAAACAGAATCTAAGTCCGGCATAGTTCCTCGGACCATAGGCTCAGAGGAAATTAATCGCCTCTGATGACTTCTCAAATAACAAATGGGTTTTTATGATCTTAAAATACATATATATATATATATATATATATATATATATATATATATATATAGAGGTTTAAACAGGGTTTAAACCCAAAACAGACCTAAGGCAAACTTAAACTGGTATTTATACACAATACACAGACTGTCTACCCCTTTTTTGTCTCTTTTCCACATAATATAAGTCCATGCATGCCGATATTCATTCCCTAAGGTTCAATTCACAACTCTGCTCTTGACACTTAGTCAGGTTAACAAACAGAATATTATTATAAACTCTAATCGAAGGCACAATTACATCAACTTAGAGCTATGCAACGAAGTTCAAATCACATTGGGTGAAAGAACAAAAGACGAAAAGAAGAGCATGTTCATTAAGTAATAAAGATAATACATTACGCATGGACATGATGTCTTTAAATAAAAATAAAATAAATACACTTCTACTACAAAATGGTTTTACAAAAGAAACCCTAGGGGCTAAGCTTCAGCAGGAGGGTCTTCGTTGTGGCTCGACTGAGAAGAAGGAACATCCTTGGCCTGGGGGTCAACTCCCTAATTCTTGGCCTCCGTTGGCTTCTCATGGGTGGCATCCTTTGACTTGGCAGAGAGTTTCTTCCCTTTTCCCTTCTCCTTCTCGGCTCCCTGGCCTTGATCGCCAGCTTGGGTAGACCCCTTCGCGGTTTCAGTTAAAGGAATAGCATCTGGGATAGCCGTAGGTTGCTTAGAAGATTCTGGGGCATCAGTAGGGACCTCCCGAATCTCTGGGGGATAAAAGACGCTTCCAGGAAACCTCCAAATAGAGTCTGTAGGGACACCTGCAATGCTGAGGGCCCTGTCCTACGTCACACTGCAGTAGTCCCTGCATACCTCTGATAGCTCATCGGTAAGCCTTACTTGCGTTTCCTCCACACCGAGTTGGTATGCAGCTCTCTTCTCGGCCTCGGCTGCTTCCTTGGCAAGTTGGATTTCCTCCTTGGCCTTCTGCAACGTGACCTTGAGATCTAAGACTGCCTGTTTTTCTGTGGCTAGATTGATCTCAATCACGTGCAGCTTCTGGCATTGATCCTCAACTTGCTTCTCTGTGCTTTTCAAGTCGGCCTCGGCGCTCAAACGAGCCGATTATGCCTCCTTCAGCCTCTCAGTTAGCTCGTATTGCTCCTGCTTGATAGCCCCTAGAATTTTCTCAGTCTCAGCGCAAGAGAGGGCTTCAGCATCGGCCCGTTTGCGAGCATCACAATACCACTCCTCGACCACAAAAATTTGCTGAGTAATCTGCCCAAAAATCACAAAACAACATGAGTTAATACAAAACACAATTCAACATTTATGTTTACAAAGGAATAAACTACCCTACCATCGCAAGGTCCCTCTTCAGGGACAGGAAGAGGTTATTTTGCGAGAATCGCCTGTAAGCCTCCATGTCCTTGGGAAGGAGCATGGGCTGCTCCAAGGCTTCAGTTATGTACTCTGCTCGGCCTCTCTGAAATTCTTAGACTAAGGCGTTCCAAGGAATCGGTGCCCCATCCACCTCGAGCCGAGGGCTCCAAGTACGCGGCGCTACGCGCACTTCAGCTCCCTCTTGCTCCTCACGGCTGTCCACGAACTTGGACCTTTTTTCCCGAGGCTCCTGGACCACCTTTTGGTGCTTCGTCCCCTACCAAGGACCCACCTCACCTTCCTCAGGCAACTCAGCCGACCTCTTCTTTCTCAGGTTGGGGTTAGGCTTTAAGCTGAGGTCGATGGGGACTTGCGAAGGGGGAGGAGGAAGATTGGAGGTAGCTTGGGACTTAGGGAGTGCTTTCAAGGTTAACCCCTTACCCCTAGCAGCCATAAGCTCCCTTAGGCTCTTATTGCCTTTGTTCAAGGCCATGTTGTTTTCCTCTTCGTCGGAAGAGTTATCCGGGCAGGCGATCACTAAAACGGGGGTGCGAACGCCGGAATTCTTGTCTGACTCACCCTCGGCGTCCGAAAGGTTAATTAAGGGAACCTTTGGATCGACTCCCTCAAAACGGAATTCATCTATCTCCTCCTCTAATGAAAGGCGAGATGAGGCAACCCCCTCTTCAGGAAATGCTGATGCTCCGACAAGGTTTTGTGGAGGTGGTTGTGCAACTGGGGAAAGGATTTGTGGAATTGGTAAGGCAACTGGGGGAAAATCCCTTCGAGCCAAAAATCCTGGCTTAGAGACGTAAATCCGCGCCAACCTTGGACTCCCGGCCCTTATCGCTTGGCCTACGTCCTGAAAAATGCGGGATAGAGGCTCGAAATCCAAGATCAGATGAGCGGCTTGTAGCTATCCGTCCTCGCTCACAAAAATCACCGACCTCAGAAGATAATTAAGGATCTGGACATTGGTATGGCTAAGCCGCGAAACAACGTGAGCCTTATCTGCAAAATAGCCGATAAGGAAATCGTGGTCAGATCGCCAAAAGAACGTTTTCTACCAAAAGAAGACGAAATGCCAAGTAAAAGGAATAGAGCTAAAAGCCTAAGTCCCCTTCCAAAGGGACTGATTCAAAGGTACCGCACCTGGATCTCTTGCCCGACTTGGACAATGAAAACCGTCGCTCCATTCTCCTGAGGCAATCAGGTAGTCATCCTTCATACCCTTATTGGACTTGGGGAGACAAGATATTAGCCTGACAACCTCGGAATGGGATTTGAGGTAGTAGCCCGCACTGGCAAGCTTGTTGCATTCGTACAGGTGAACCACATCGTGCCACGTGAGCCCTAGGCCCATCTGCTCGTTCAGGGCATCTACGCAACCCAAGACCCTAAATAGTTTAGGGGCGCACTGGTAGGGGGTTAATCTATGGTTAAGCAAGTAGTCTCTGGTTATCTTATCCATGGGAAGCGTCATTCCTCCCTCTATGAAGTCAATCATGGGAATGACAACCTGACCCACCTCTCTAGCGGCCAATACTCCTTCTGGGGGACAATATTCTAGAATCACCCCCTGTGGGATACGGTACCTAGCCTTAAATCACTCCATACCGGCTGGGATGTCTACTAAACGTTTGAATCTACCTATCTAGATAAACTGAGAGGCTGAGGAGAAAGGTCGAGAAGAAAAAGGGTAATATAAAGAAATGAAAACTTACAGGCACTCGTATGACAATTTTTGAAACTTTCAGAGATTCTTTGTCGAAAGAACACTTCTTACAGGAATGACTATGAAAACTCAAGAGTTTGGTGCGTTTTATGAAGACTGGGCGCTGGAGTTCTCTAGAGTTCTTGAAGATTCGTAAAAAAGAGAGGAAAAGGGGTTCCCTTCAAGGCTTTATATAAAAGGAGAAAATGGAAGGGAGTACTCCCGCTCAAAATACTAAAAGAAACGTCAGCCGTTGGATCTGAGTTCCGTCGTTGGATGCGGGGGACACAAAGCCACCTGGAGTAATTAATAACGTCTCGTGGATTGCGAAGCGTTAGAAACAATCATGAAGCACATAAAACCGCACTCCCACACGTGTGGATCAAAAATCAGTTGATCTTATCTCGTAAAAATATATATATATATATCAAATCAAAACCCCACTTTTTCCCTCGGACGGGAGGGAAAAATCGAAATTTTGAGGGGCTATTGTAGGGACTAAGGCCCAAAATAAAGTATTGGGCCTTGGGCTTGCCCAAGGACACTAACAAGTCCGAGGAGGATGAAACGACCATCAAATGATTCCCAGTAAAAATTTGATAAGCGGGAGATGAAAGGGAGTAATTCCGAGGAGGAATTACTACTCGGATACGGCAAATATAGTCCAAGTATATACTCTAGCAATTGAAACGTGCCCCATGACCATGTGAGAGGAAAAGAGACTCAAAATATCTAAAGAAAAGCTGCTACCACCACATAAAATGCACTGTAGCTACTTTCCTGACCGCATTAATGTGGAGGGGACCTATGAATAGTGCTGCCTTGGTTACCACAACTCATAGAAGGTTGAAAGGGTGTCCGATGGGATAGGCACTCAAGTAGGGATTCAGATGATCAACAAGTGTAGGGTCAAGATGATCAAAAATGAGCTATATAAGGTAAAAGAACCCCCATGAGGAAGGGAGGAAGAAAAAGAGAGAGAAAACACTGTAGCAGTCTAAACTGTCTTAATATCCAACTGTGATCAATATACAATAATTGTGGTCTTCTCAGACTGAAAGTCCATTAACATTAACATCAACACCGCTTATTTGTGTTTAATTGTCATTTGATCCCATACGAGCCGTTGTCCAACTCACTAGGACTTAGTTCTTTGACCCATTCTCTATAAATTTATTGTATTGGGCTTATTGGACCAAGACTCCATACATTTGGGCTTGGGCCCGAATTGTGTCCCTACAATTTTAATCAAATATTTTATTTCTCTCTCTCTCTCTCAAAGTTATGGATAAAAAATATATAAAAATTATTAGTTTAATAATTTTTTTTTTTTTTTTAAAAAAGAATGGAGAGATTGTTGGAAGGTGTGTTAAAAAAGTGGTTCGGTAAAATGGGAAAAAAAAAAATTCTCCTTCAAATTTGGTAAAATTTTGAAGAGACTGCATTCTCTAAAGCGCAAAATCTCCTTAGTTAATGATTCTGTAACCACCCTACAAGAAACACTTTATAAAATGTACTATTAAAGTGACCTTGTTTGTTTAAGGGATTATGCACCCAATCACAATAAGTCTCCAATAGAATGATTTTACATCATTTTCGTCTAGTCAACGTGTCACTTAAAGATAGTTATTAAGACAACTAAAGGTATTTAGTGGGTAAAAATAAGTCCTGCCTCCGTATGTATTTGGATGCAACATTTTACTGTTAGTTTATTTATTGAAAGATTATTAAAGTAGAATTGTACTTAGAAATTTGAGACCTTAAAAGGTTGTGTATAAACAAATAAACTAAAAAGATAAAAGAAAAAATTGATATCCCGAATAGGCTTAATGGTTAATAAACTATTTAAATTTAGAAAGTCTCTGGAAGAAGCACATTACAAAATACTAATTGTAATGGCCAAATGATATAGCTCTTTTAAGGGTTTGCAGATGGACTCGATAAATCTTCAAATTTAACATCCCTTTTTGTTTGGTTGTATAGCAAAGGCAAATGTTTTTTTCATATATTTTTTTACATATCCATTTTTTTATTTAATTTTTGATAATTCAATAGTTATAACAAAATGGGAGAAGATATTTGAGTCTTGGACATTTCTGTTGAAAACATCAAGAAGTACTAGTTGAGTTATAAAGCTCATAGATATCCATTCTTAAGACAATATTTTGACAAACTAAAATAATGCCTAAAAGTTTACCTCACTAAAACCAAACACATTCAATATATGTGTGTGTAAATTTAACATGTTGGATAACATATGAAAAATATGAACCTAAGTATCTAACTCTAAACAACATATCAAATTTTTACACATTTTCATACCCATTAGTTAGGGATAGCATAATTGCTTTAGTAACCTTTGTTTGTCTCAGTTGATATTTATTACTCTTTTCTTGCCAATGTGGTATCTACGTGACATAAAGTGTATTGAGTTCTACTACAGTCTACACTCTACACCACAGACCCCAGAAAATTCACAGATTTTTTAAAACAATCACTCACATAGAGCTCCACTTAGTCATTTACCCCTAGACTTATTGAAGGATTTTGGAAAACAAAGTGAGAAGGCATTGTTTGGAAATAGTTTTTTTTCCCTGAACATCATTATTTTAAGAAAAAACTCCTACGTCCACAGATCGCAGCACCCTATCAGCATAGAGATTAGACTTTAGAGAATGAGACTGATACGTTTTTCTTATATTTTAGGCTGTGTTTGTTTTGGGTGAAAATAGTTTCCGGAAATGCTTTTCTGTAAATACGGGTGTTTGGTTGCGCATGGAAAATACATTTTCCGGAAATTCTTTTCAGTTTTAACTTGTTTTGGGTGAAATTCTTTTCCGTTTTTATTTTACCTTCAAATAACATTTTCCGGAAAACAGAGAGAGAGAGAGAGAGCTCACGCGCAGAGAAAGAGAGAGAGGAAGAATAGAGAGAGAGGGCTCGCGCCCAAAAAACCCAGAAAGAGAGAGAGAGAGATCGCGCCGTCGAGCAAACCCAGCAAACCCAGAGAGAGAGAGATCGCGCCGTCGTCACCGATCGTCAAACCTCAGATCGTCCTGCCGAGATCGTCGCACCATTCGTCAAACCCGAGATCGTCCCGCCGAATCGCCGATCTACTTGCTCTGGGTCGATCCTCCTCTGGGTCGATCTCGTCGCCGATCCGCTTGCTCTCTTTGATCGCCGATCTCGCCTTCGATCTCGCCTTTGATGAATTTTTTTTTCTGGGTTTTGTTTTTTTCTGGGTTTTGTTTCGGATTTGGGATTTGTTTCGATCTCGCCGGTATACATTTCGGATTTGGGACTTGGGACTGAAATTTTCTGTAATAAAATTTGTTTGGATGCTGAGAAAATAGCTAAGAAAATGTGAAAAATTTGTAGAAAAATAGCATTTTCAGAATAGAACCAAACACATGAAAATATTTTCTACAATAATTTTCATAATGCAACCAAACACTTGAAAATATTTTCCTTTCCCGAAAATAGCATTTCCGAAAAATAAATATTTTCCGGAAAATATTTTACGGGAACCAAACACAGCCTTAAAGGATTTTCCATTTTCCTTCTAGCTGTTACCGATAATCTAAATGTAAAAAGCCCATTCTTATCAACAAATCACTAAGACCTGTTTGGTTGTTCCATGAATTTGGTAGGCCCATTTACATTTAATCAAACATTTAATGCAAAAATGACAAGTCCATAATCTTAAACTAGACCTAAACAAATACAACCATTGCTATCGTGAATAAGTCGTTTCCCTAAAAAATTATTATAAAAAAATCATGCATCAATTAAATAATTTTATCCAGCTTTTGGTCCAATGGGAGAGGGAAGAGAACATTCCAACGATCCAACTAGATATTTGTGATTATTGAATTACCTCATTCACAATGTTAGCTTATTAAGAACTATATAAAATGTAAAGAAGCCATCAAATTTGTGGGGCAATCAAACAACCCCTAGTGTTTGATCCTGCAAAGACAGTGACTTTCAAATTCCTGATAAGGCATAATCTACATCTAGTCTCCGCAACACCAACGTTGCAACACACATAACTACAATAACCAGGAAAAAGAAGAGTAGAAAATAGAAAACCCTCACCTTCTTAAGATTACAATCAGAAGAAAAGCAAGCTTTTAATTAGGTTCCTTAAATTGAATTTTATTAGAAGGCAACGTAACTCCTAAAACGTAGCACAAATCTCAAGAAAATGGTGACTAGCAGTAAACAATACTCGGGAAATACCATAAAATTTTCCTGCTTGACTACAAGCTTCAACCGCAATTCCAAACATCTCAATGTTTCGTAGTATTT
>JARYZH020002053.1:0-19241 GCA_030021035.2 Notholithocarpus densiflorus | reverse complement strand
GTTTTTGTGTTTTGTTTTATTTTTTTATTTCAAGGTTTTGCTTTTGAGTCATAAAGGCAATTTTAAATCCATGAAATCCATTATATAAACCTCTATAAATATTTACACTTTATCTATTTATTATTTAAGAATTATCAAATTTTGTATTCTCTCCCAAAAGTGTTTCATCTTTTTATTTCAGCTGGTTTGTATTTGTGTTATGTTTATATGTGCCTTATTACATTTTTATTTTTGTTCAAAGAGTTAAAATCTCCTTTATAAGTTCAAAGTTTTTAATTTAATTTTTTTAGATAAGTAATTTAATTATATTATTGTAATAAATTGTTTAATTTACATGTACTTTTTTATTAAGCCGTGCATCGCACGGGCATAACACTAGTAGGTAAGTAAAATAAAACCGAAACATTAATTTGAAATATATAATTTTTTATAAAGATATCCAACTATCTGATAACGCCTTAAAATGTATACTTGTTATATATATTTATATGAACGTTATCTCCTTATTATTATGCTTAATTTGTATAATTAAGCTATGATTTGCATTAGTCCCTATTATTTATCTTTACATAATTTATTGAATAAGATGTCATTCATTGTGTGTAATTTTCTACTTGCAGGAAATCATGTGGAAAAAATGAGTTTACAAGAGTTTGTGAGAGAGTGGAGGTCAAACTAGAATTAAAGAGGAGTTAGAGGACCATGCTTAAATGTCTAAGAAGGTGCTACTGGAGTGCTTGGGTTGTTTACCATGTTTGGAAGTTTCAAATAAGGAAAGAAATCAAAGAGGTAGAATCTGAAAAGGAAAAATCAGATTTGAGCACTGATCAGTATTTTGGGCATATCTCTCTCCTCAAAAATCCAATTGATTCAAGGCCAGATGGGTTGGAATTGTGACTTAATTATCTACAACTTTCCAGTTTTGGGTTTTTTGACACAAGCTATTTCTGTCAAGACTTACGAAATCAGAAATTCTAGATCTGATTTTTGGCCCATACTAAAATATTTGTATAGGGTTTCTTCTCTCACAACCCTAGACATATATAAGGCTTATTTTAAAGGCCGTCGCGCATGCAGATAGCGACCTAGTTCATCATTCTCTTTGAAGAAGTTACTGCGTCTTTACGCCAAGGGTTTTGTATTCAAGGAGTTTCTTGATCTTCATTGTTGATGAAGGGAAGAATTTTGCAGCCAACATCTTCTTCATGTACTGGGATCCATGCATCATTGGTTAGTCATGTACTGGAATTCGTGCACTGAACAAAAAGATTGCTGCTACAATACAAGTCTAATTGGGTATTGGGGTAAGAGTTCAACTGTTGGTTGGTATTTTGGGATAGGCCAAAGGGTTTGGTAAGATTCCTTATACTTGTAACCGCTTGTGATTGATAATAGTGGATTCTTGGGAGTTGTGACCTTAAATTCACCCGGTGGGGTTTTACCTCGGTGATTTTCCCCATTCATAAACAAATCACCTGTGTCAAATTTATTTTCCGTTGTATTTAGTTATTTTTTTAATTTGTTTGTGCTACCACGCTATTGCATGTAATTTGACTAATTAATTAACTTGGGTAATTAATTAATTTGCAAGGGGTCAAATCATTTTAACCCAACAAGTGGTATCAGAGCGGACACACTTTGATTAGGTTTAATCATTGTTGTGTGATCCATTGACTCCTATTTGTCATGGATAGAGGACAGTCTCTTATTATACCTCCTTTATTTGATGGCACTAACTATGCATACTGAAAAGTACGCATGAGAACTTTCTTGTAGTTTTTAGATGAGAAAGTGTGGTAAGCTGTGGAAATTGGCTGAATTAAGCCAAAGGAAGCGTCGGCTGATTGGGATGATGTAAAGATCAAAGTGGCAAATCTCAATAGCAAAGCATTGAACGCCATTTTGAGTGCAGTCACAAATAAGGAGTTTAAGAAAATATTCTCGATTGAAACTGCAAAGGAAGCATGAACCATTCTCCAGAGGAGAGTAGGTGACTTCACTCAATGCAGCGCAAGAGCAATCAAAAGGCTCTAAATGACCAAAACAGCAGCGAGGAGACCGAAAGCCAGGGACCCAAAGACGGCAAATCTATTCGAAATAGCAGTGTTAGGTGAAGGTGGAGCAGACGCATCGGCTGGTGGAGTTGCGATCGATGGGGGAGGAGTGGCTGATGATGAAGCAGAAGGTTTTGAAGGAGAAGGAGAAGGAGAGTGAGAGGGTGGAGGTGGCAGAGGAGTGGCCTTTGGAGACGGCGATTGGGCTGATGGCAATGCTTTTGGAGATGGAGTTGGAGAAGTATGAGGCATAGTTGGTGTCGGAGTTGAAGCTGAATGAGGCACAGTTGATGGTAGAGTTGGTGCAGAATGAGGCACAATTGGTGGCTTAGCAGGAGACAATGATGGAGCTGGAGAGTTTACGAATGTGGAGCCAAGAGACAATGCCAAAACCAAAACCATAAAGCTTAGGTGCGCCATTGCTCACAGCCTCACACGCACAGGGAAAGAGAGAGAAAAGTTCGAGGCTTTTATGAGTCTGAGAAAGAGAACAAAATGGAGGGTTAGTATAAATAGAAGGGGAAGAGTTTAACGTAGGGAATTGTGAACCATAAACGTGGGTTCTCCTTTGTGAATTGACGTGGGTCTTCTGTTACTCATACTCTTCTTCTTCTGATTCATCGTGTTCGTTGAAATGAAGGAAGAAGAATGCATTGGCATTGAGTGTTGTTGTAGTTGTAGTTGTAGTAGTAGAAGAGGTTGCTGCACCGTCGTCTTCCATAACGACATCGTTTTGGAACTCCAACAGGGGGTGAGAGAGAGAGAGAGAGAGAATGGTGGTTCTAAACTTCTGATTACTGATATTTTCTTGTATTACAGGAAGAAAATTTTCTTGTAATGTAGATTTGCATTTGTATTTCTTTTTCTTTCTTTGAAGTACATGTACATACAACACCTTTGTAAACCTAACCTAAATGGAGGCTTATCCAGAATGTACAATGAATAAAAAATGGTTACAATGAATGATGTACAGTTTGGAGAAGATGAAGAAAATTGATATCGAGGATTAAAAGACAAAAAGAATGTGAGAAAAAATCTCTGTGCAATTTAGGCCCAATTATTAGGTCCAAGGTCCTCCGATGATGTCATCTCAACAAATCAACAAGCATTCTTATATACAGGCTGCCAGACTTGCAGATGAATAGTGCTTGCAACCGTCTGCAATATTTCTTCCACAGCTCCTATAGTCATCTTGGTAACCAGTGGAGCCCAGCTCCAGACTTTCTAATGATTAATAGCACAAATTCAGTGGGCAAAACTGAGTAATGTCGTCACCTATAACGCTGTATCAGCTTCTGCAAAAATTCTAATGTCCGAGTATACGAAGGATCTGAATGGTTAATTGGTTTACATGAATTAATATGATCTGTTAACTCTAGTACCTGTTAAGAAAAGTAAAATATATAAGTGAAGGGATGAAGAATAGGAAGAATGAGCTAGAAGATCATGCATTCATTTGAAGTTGTCAATGTTTAAAACGGCAAGGCTATAATAAAAGGCCTGACATCTGTCCAAATTGATCCTCCAATTGATCACCTCACAATATATTCAGTTGATCCCTCACCATGTGCATCCTATCAATCTTTTTAGCCTACAAATGTGAGATCAATATCATTCCCTAACTGCTCAAAACTAAGAATTAACATCTTAAAGGTCTCCCATCTGTTGCTGAAAATAACACAGGTTCTTAAACACTGTCGACCAATACTTTAATAAAACAACAGGCCCAAGATATACTCATATTTAACAAAAATATATGTAAAAAGGTTGGATGCCACAATTTCCAGGAATCAATCTATGAAATCATTGAAATGTACAAGAATACCCAATCAAAAGATTTTGCATTTTTCTAATGCTTACCTATTAACTAATTATAAATAACATATATAGCACATCACTACTTTAATCAGAAAAGATTATCTCCTTTACAAGATGCAGACTAGACTCAAACCAATGTGCAGTAATGTATTAGCATGTCATGAGGACTGTTAAGGACTTATTTTATGTAATTGGCTAATCCTTTAACAAAACGCACTTTACTTGTATTAGGATAGATCTAGGATGGGTTTAGTACTTCAAGGAACATGTTGTTTAAGTCTAGTATTGAAGCTATGCAAGTCTGTCCAAGAAACAAGTGAAGAAGTGCTGATTCATTAAAGCTCGATAGCTTCTCGATAGATAGCTATCTATCGAGGTTTAATGAGGCTCGACAGATACTATCTATTGAGGTATCTATCAAGAATTACGGAAATCAATTTTTCAGATCTAATTTTCGGCCCATGCTTATGTATTTGTGTAGGGTTTCTTTTCTCACAACCCTAGACATATATAAGGCATATTTTAGAGGCCGTCACATAAGAGAATACAAGGAGAACACATGAAAAAGGTGACTGATGCCTTATTCTCTTTGAAAGAAGCTACTGCGTCTTTACGCCTTAGGGTTTTGTAACCAAGTGCTTCTTGATCTTCATTGTTGATGAAGTGAAGAACTTTGCAGCCAACATCTTCTTCAAGTTGGTGTGTTAGTCATGTACTGGGAGTCGTGCATCATTAGTTTGTCACATACTGGGATCTGTGCAAAAGGGTGGCGTTCATATATTGAAGAGTTCAGAGATTCTGAAGCGATAGAAGGTTTCTGTTGTAAGTTCATCTACGGGGATTGTAGAGTCTAGGGACAAAGGTTTTGTACTAGATCTGAAACTTCTCTTTACTATAGTGGATTGCTTTTCGGGAAGGTTTCCCCCCAGGTTTTTTATTGTGAAACTAGTTTGTTTCATTGGTTTTCTTGGGACATCATATCTTGTCTTATTTATTTTTTCCGTTGCATGATTTTGACATGATATTAATGTTAGTTTATTTTAACAAGGTTTATTCATAATAAATCTAATTAACAACTTGAATTTAAAACTTGTTAATTCCAACAAGGACAAATGGAGAACTAGTAACTAACAAACGCTTCCAAGATAATTGATGGCTCATGGCAAAGTCTAAACAAGTTTTTAAAGCTTTTCCTGCTAATAAAGAAAAAAGTTAAAAACTAATTTGCAAGGCATGAAGGGTATGTTCATGTTCAACAACCAACACTACATATGCAATGATACTCTAGTCATTTCAACCGATTTTTTAAAACCTAACTACTTAGGCAAAAGACCTCTTTGTCTTCTTCAGCTTAAGTGTCATATGTTTATCAAAGTCATACTTACAACAAGTTCACCAAATCCAAGATATGTTGATTTGCGGGCCTTCCAACAAGTCTTGGAGGCATATATCACCACGGCATTGACAATCTTGTCTTGGGGGCATATAGCTCTGGGGGGCAAGTTGTAACCATATATGTGTAACAACTTGCCTAGCTCCTCCCTCTCTCTCACTCTCCCTCTCTCTCTGAGACTCTTGTTTGAATTTGATGTGATTTTAATTTTCGTGGAGATTTATTGTTTAAGTTTAGTGTCAAATATTAGTGGCTTATTGTGATGGAAATTGATTATTGGCATGCTCACTAATGTTTATATATATATAGTTTAAAATTTACTTAGTATTTGTTCTCTAGGTGATAAGCATCGCAAACAATCTGCATTCTCTCAATTCAAGTCCCAAGACAAAGGTAAGAGAGAATTCAAGGATGCTGGTCAAGGCAATAGTGTTCCTGCTAGACCAAAGTGCTATTAGTGTCAAGGATTTGGACACATGAAGTAAGAATGTCCCACATATCTCAAATCCATTGGCAAAAGCAAAGCCCTAGCTGCCATCTTGAGTGATACGGAACCAGAAGCAGATTTTGATGAAAGTGACCAAGATAGGATAATGAGTCACAGCCACTATTAAGTCTATTGAGGAAGTAGTAGACGTAATTGATGAGGAAGAAGAGCTAATGGAATTAAAGTTTGAGAAGATGGATGATCAGGATGACATCCACACTGCCTACACCAAGTTGTACAAGGTTTCTGAAAAGCACGAGAAGCTATATGGGTTGGCTATGAGAAAGCTCAATGAAGTGGAGTTGGAACATGAGGAACTCTCCACCAAGGTTGATGAAGCTAATCAAACCATTGGAGCACTGAGATTTGAGAACAATCTTCTTGTTGAAAAGTACAAGAAACTAGATGCTGAACTATTTCAAGTTGGAGCACAATTGGAAAGGACTTCAAGTTCCAAGCTAGATGAAATGCTGAACTTCTAGAAGTCTGCATCTAACAAAACAGGTCTCGGGTATGATCACTCTCTCTCCTCTTGTAGTACCTCTTCTAATGTTTAAAATAGAGTCATTTTTGTTCTACCTGTTAATAATGATAACTCTGAGGTAACTAAGCCTAAAACTGAAAATGTGAGTGAGGATAGGAGTTGTAAAGGAAAGTCCATTCTAGGAGTACCCCCTAAGGTTGGCAAGAAAGAAATGAAGTAGAATAATCATTGCTCCACCAACAAGAAGTCTCAACCAAAGAAGCCTCACTTCTGTCACTACTATGGAGCATCTGGGCACACTCGTCCAAATTGCTATAAGTGTTACGCCACTCAACAAAGCAATAGAGTGTCATCTCTAGGAAACCAAAATCAACGCCAACTTTCTTTAGCCCCTTTTGGAGAACTTCTTAAGGAGGTCATGCTTCTCTAGAAAACCTAAATGCATGGTTTCAACTCTCCTTCTTATCCATTTGAATAAAGGTTCAAGTAAAAGAAACAATCCCCATGCAAGTCTCTCATATGGAAGGAAAAAGACTAACTGATTTCTTCTCTTTTCTGACCTCTTGCATGGTTTATGTTGTGGTTTGAGTCAATCTAGTTTTGATGCTTCGTTTGTTTGTTTGTTAGCTTTTGTTTTGTTTTAAGTTTTTTTTTTTTAAATAAAAAAATCAGAAAAATACAAAAATAGTGTGTGTGTGTGTGTGTGTATTGGTACTTGTGTATCTTGGATGGCCTTCGAAACAAAGTTCTCAACTTTGTATCTCTTGTAGCTTAGACGAGCATCTTCATGCACAATTAAGCAATGTGACCTTTATGGCTCTTTTATGTGATTTGTATGATTTGGTTGATCTCTTATCTTTCATATCTTAAATCACTCTTTTTGACAAGAATGACTAGAAAATCTTAAGAGAAAAGCATAAATAACCATCTCATCACTAAGACTCGTCAATCATAAAACATTTGTGTGCAATTCATAAAAGCCATGCTTGGTAAGGTGTAGCACTTGCACAACAAAATAAGGATGTTCAAACTTACATAATTGGATATTTTCTTTTCTCTCTTATATGTCCATGCATGATATGCTTTAAAAATATGTGCAAAGAACATGAAAAGCAAAAAGAATAAAAAAGCTTTTAATATGGTTGCAAGCATGTTTTTAGGAGATGTGGAAGTTATATGATGTACCTCGAAGGAGATGGTCCCCATCAAACAATTATGATTGTGTGTGAATGTATTTGATCCTCCTATATCATTACTTTTCACAAAATGATTTACTTATGCTCTCTTGCAAAAGGTTCACACACAACACACATATTCTTTGCTACTTTTGATACTATTGTATGGGTACAATGTGATTTGGCCATCACAAGGGATATATGTGGTAGTATACACTTTCTACATTGTCTAAACATGTTTTGAATTAAAATTTGGTTAGACTTGTTTAGTGTGTTTTTGATTTAGGAATGCTTTGCATCTAGAGTTGAGGTTATGTTTTTATGTTTAACATGCTCTTTGATTTCTTATTTTAGTGTGTATCTTGTTTGCTTTCATCTTGTGTTGCTTCTCCTCCTTGAAAACCTCTTTTTAGGCATCTCGATAGCAGCTTGACACCTCCTCCATCACTGCTCGATACCTCCGGATACATGCTTCTTCTATCGAGATTTTTAGGCTTGTTCTCGATACCTATCGACATATATCCTGAACCATCGAGCCAAATTCTTTGGAGTCTCTGTCTACTCGATAGATGCTTGATACCTTCTTCAATCTATCGAGACTTTTAGCTGCCAACACCTCCTCGATACCTCTCGATCTATTGAGCTTTTGTTCTCGATAGAAGCTTGATACCTACTCGATCTATCGAGCTGCGTTTTCTATAAATACTTCTGAGGTTCGACCCGGTTTTGAACCACTTCAAATATCTCGATCTCTCTCTCTTCTCTCTTGACCCAAAACACTTCTATTCACTAAAATCCTTCTTCCCTCTTCATTTTCGTCCTAATCCAAGCCTCCTTCACTTGGTAGGTGCTCTTGATCTCTCCTTTATCTCTTTATTCATGTATTTCATGCACGTAGACCTAGGTTTTCAAGTCTTTTTTGGGAAATTTGGTGTTTTTGTCAAAATTTTTGGGATGGGTTTTGTTAATTTGATCTTACATGCTCATGCATTGCATTCTATGTTCATTATAACAATGTTTCATGCATTTTAGGATTGTGTGACTGCTAATATCTTGTGAGTCCTGTTAGGTTAGATTAGGTTTCTACCCATGATGTAATTTTCTTTAGCACGTAACATGTTCATGCATTATCATGCATTGCACGCTTTTTTTCTTCTCTTTCCTAGGCCTTACCTTTTACTGTGACTCTGTATCTTCTCTCTCTTTCTCTCTCTCTCTCTCTCTCTCTCTCTCTCGTTTAGTCTCCTTATCATAGCACTTAAAAAATCTATTTCGTTTAAAAACCCGATCTATCGTGGTTCTTCTTCTTCTTCTTATTTTCCCTTTGATTCTATTCGGTTCCATGATGAAAAGGCATGATATGACTTCTTTGAGAACTTTTCTGACCGGGCGATTCATTCAGAACACTAGGTCATTCTGTTTGACTTCCCAGACACTCCTCTACCCGATGCGTTTAGCTCTCGGGGATGGGATTCTCTTTGTGAGAAACCCTCTAGGTGTACCGATGTGTTCATACAGGAGTTCTACTCTAACATGCACGCCATCGATACCTCTATACCTAGGTTTACTATGGTATTCCGAGGTAAACGTATCGTAGTTACCCCAGAGCTCATTTTCGAGGTACTACGTATCGGTAGGGTGGATCTTCTAGATTACCCTAGTCGTCGTCGTTTCTCTTCCATCTCTAGAGACGAGTTAGCCTCACTCTTCTGTGAGAAGGCCATGTTGTGGGGTGGTACCCTAAATTTCTCCACAACTGAGTTTGCTAAGGGTCCACAGATCCTTAATATGGTGATGACCTTTGTACTTACTCCACGGTCACACTATAACACTATCACCGAGCCTTGTGCTCGTTTCCTTCTTTCTCTCATGGAAGGTATTTCTATAGAATTTCCATCACACATGATAGTATCTATTCTAGATTACTATCAAGACACTACTACATGTGATAAGCACATCTTTCCTTCGGCTATCACGCACATCCTCACACATATGCACGTCACTATTCCTCCTTCTCCTCTCTTCCATGTCATGGGTGCCATAAGTAAGGAGACTATCCGAAGGAGTGCAACATAGCTTACTACAAAGCGGCCACGTGTGGAGACGACGGATGCAGCCTCTGCAGCTCCTACCTCTCGACCCTTTTCCTCATCTGCCCTTTCTTCCTCCTCTAGGGCAAATATCTCTCTCGCCAACATCATGGAGCAGCTTTAGCATATGCGTGCTAATTTTGGTAGTCATCTAGACTATCTTTCTGATGAGATGTGTTTGATGAACGCCAAAATTGGTTGCATCTCTCACCGCCAATCTTACCTTGGTGGTTTTGCTCCTTCTCCCTCGCCTGACCCAACTAAGTCTTCTTCGGATGATGGAGATGATGATGGTGATGATTCTTCTTGCATCGAGAACGATGATGAGATGACTGTCTCTCAGTGATCCACCCTTTGTCACTCGTGACAAAAAAGGGGAGCAGTTTTGTATAAGAGTAGCCTTTTTGTAAGGAGGAGCACTAGCATAGGGATAGACTAGTTAGGGGGAGAGTGTGTTTTGAGGGATGTAGTGAGGTTTTGTTGTATTGTTTCTCACTTCATGTACTATGGATTGATGTTACATCACTTTTACACTAGGTGTGATGAAAAGGTTTATATGACAATTCATCATTGTAGATCGCATTTGTGTATTTTTGTTAGCTTTTATACACCTTGATTTTCATTTATGTAGTTTTTTTAATCGTACTTGTATTAAGTTGCTTTTTTCTTTTGAGAAGAACAAATATAAAGTTAACAAGTAAGAAACAAATTATCTACTTCTTGTTTTTTTTTTTCACTAAAAAATATAATAATCAAGAATGAAGAATTTGCGTACTCTACCAAATTATATCTATACAAGACCTTTTTAATAGTTACAAAAATGTAAAATCTATATACCCTTGGTAATATTCAACTTAAGGGGGAATTTTTACTATATATATACACTTAATTATGCTTATTTTAAAATATATCTATGCATGGAATTGCAAGCCAGTTCATAAGATCGACAATGTTAATAACACATTGGATGACAATATAGCAATCTCTTTAGAGAAACAAAATATAAAATGATCACAATTAACAGAATGTCATACGTATTACAAATTGTAAAATGAATACATTAGGACACAACTTAATTTATCCCAGATTCTCAACAAAAAAAAAAAAACTTAATTTATCCCACGATCCATCTCCCTTTATTCCTTTGAGTAAGACTTTGTGCTCCTCCCAAACACATCCAAACACCTTTGATTCTTCTCTTTTCTCTGCAATCACAAAGTAGTTTTCTTGCACTCAATCTTCCTCTCCTTGGTTCCATAACTTGGATTTGAGGTTTAGGGGTGTGGATGTAGTTTTTTAGCTACAATCCACACCCTTTTATTTTCATAGCTTTTCCTTGTTCAATAGTATGTTTTATTGCTTTTCCTAGCATGTTTTATGGTTTTTCTAGCATGTTTCCTTGCTTTTTGCCATGATTTATCTTTTTGATGTTGTTGGCCTAGCCTTCTTGGGCTAGGATATGTCTAAATTCCATGCTTGTGCTTAGATCCCCATGCATTTAGGCTCCTTGCCATGTTTATGCTTAGATCTACATGTCTATTTGTTCTTTGCCATGTTCATGCTTAGATCTACATGTTTATGCTTAGATCTACGTACCTATGCTTAGATCTATGTGTTTATGTGCTCCATGGCATGCTTGTGTGCTTAGATCTACATGTTGGTTGCTATGCCATGTGCTTTTAAAGCCTTTCTCTCTCTTGTTATCTCCCTTTTTCTTGTGTTTTGGCCCTTTTGGTAGGGTGTTGATCTAGATCCTGTGGTCTAGGCCTACATCCATACACCTAGGCCTATATCAAAGGGTTTGGATCATTTCCTCTATGCGTGTCTATGTTTGCTTGCTTGCTTCTGTGCTTTATGTCCATGTTGGCCTGTCTAGATCTAGGGTTTGCTATACTTTGCGCCCTCCATGGGCTTGTGCTTATCGATCCTTAGGGCACTTGCTTGTGTGGTTGCATTCGTCCCTCCTAGGGCTTATTTGGATGTAACTACTTGTGAGATGCACCTCCGTGGTGTTGGTGTGCTTGATACACACCTTTCTCCACTCCATGCGATGTTGACATGCTTGCCTTGCTTGCTTTGTGCCACCCGTTTGGCTTTGTTTATATCTTTGCACGCTTGCCTACATGTTCATGCATGAGTCTGTGTGTCGTCCGTACTCTGATCCAATGGAACTATGGACACTTGATCCAAACCTACATTTGTCCTCCTAGGACACCCTCTTTTGTTTGATAACATACTTGTTTGCCCTTTCATATGCTTAACATCCTTTGTTTGCCCCCGTCTGGCTCTCTTTGTTAGTGTGTTCTTTGCATGCTCTCCCTATTTCCCTTGTTTATTTCTTTGCTTGTCTGCTGGCTTGTTTCTTTTGTCTTTGCATGTACACACATGGAGAATGGACACTTGGAACAAGGGTGCGACCTCCTAGGCACAAGCAAAAAGGGCAAGGATGCAAGCAAGAAGATGCAAGCCCATAAAGGGCAATGTTTAGTAGATTAGAAGGCCTAGCACCTCTTAAGTGATTTTCTCTCTCTCTCTCTCTCTCTCTCTCTCTAAGCCTCTTCTCTAGAGCATGTATTAGGGTTCCCCCTCTCCTTGTACCCTTTCCTTTTCCTGCTCTTTGCTTGGGCTGCATTCCCTGGTGTTAGGTTCATGTTTTTATGTAATTGGCATATCCTATGACAAAACACAATTCACTTGTTTATTATCTGTCATTATTTTCCATATGGTGCGCATAACATGTTTGTTAAGTGCTTTTAGGAAAAACAGGTATGAAGCCAATCAAAATAGTCAATCCTCGTTCATGTTATGGTTTCTCAGGACTGGTTGTTTTTAGATAGGCTAGTGTATTTGAATATGGGTTCATTCATTGTATTTGGGTTATTATTGTATTGGGCTTACTTTTGTACTTGAGGTTTTGTCATGAATTGACAAAGGGGAAGATTGTTAGAAACATGTGTTTTGGTATTGTTAACCATGCCAAATTATGTGTCTTTTATTGAGTTTTGATGTGTCTTAAAGTTGTAATTGAAGACCAAGTTGAAGACACAAAGTTTGCTCAAGAAAAGTTCAAGAAAAACACTTTTTCAGCATGTACCTCGATAGAAGTCTCGATACCTCTCGATAGAAGCTAAAATTTACTGTCTCCTCGATAGCATCTCGATAGATAGAGATTTTGTTCTCGATAGAAGTCTCGATAGCAACGCGAAAAAGCCCATAATTTATTCGTTTGAAGCCCGAATTGAGATCCGTTTGAACCGGTATTTAAAGGACATCATAAGCCATCTATTAGTAGGTTTTTTTGGAGAAAGGAAAAATCCATTTATGCGGCTAGGTTTTTGTAACCAAGTTTTCTCTATTTCACCCAATCCTAAAAAGTTTCATTAGGTTTTCTTTTTAAAACCCTAGCCTACTCCTACGGAAAAAAGAGTTCTTGCTGCATTTGTTGTACGCTTTTGGGTTCTGTAACCAAGCAAATTCTCTAGCACCAACATTGAAGATCTTATTGGTATTTCTATGTGAAGCTATTGCAAATCAACTACAATAATCAAAGGGTTGCTGTGGAGTTAGTCACGTGTTGGGATTCGTGCAAAGGAGTTAGTCACGTACTGGGATCCGTGCAAAGGGTTAGTCACAAATTGGAGGTTTGTGCATCAAAGGAAAAAAGGCTACTACAAGATCAAGTCCAATTGGGTATTGGAGCAAAGGTTCAACTGTAGGTTGGTATTTCAGGATAGGCCAGGGTAGTTAGTAAGATTCTTTATACTTGTAACCACTTGATTGTTGATTAGTGGGTTCTTAGGAGTGGTAACCTTAAAATCACTCGATGGGGTTTTTGCCTTGCGAGATTTCCCTATTTGTCAACAAATCACCATGTTAAATTTATTTTCCGCTGCATTTAGTATTTTTGGTAATTTGTTGGTGCCTTCACGATTTTCATGCAATTGAACCTAATTAATCAACTTGGGTAATTAAATTAATTAACCGGGGTCAAGCTATCTTAACCCAACACCTGGGTATGGCAATGTTTGTTTTAAATTTCTTGTACCTTGCTAGGCCATACCCTTGGAGCATTGGCAATGTCTAGTTTACTTTCTTACTATGTGTGATAGCATTGTGCATGATGTATGTGTGTGTGTGCGCGCGCGCCTACGTGTGTGTGGGTGATCATGCACTTTGTGTGATGGACTCTCATGGTTACATGAGTGACCTTCTCTAGCCATGAGTGCTCTTGACCTTATGGCATGAGTATGTGCTCAAGGCGATTGTTGTAAGTGCATATTCGTGTTATACTGTGTGCATAGTCACCGTGGTGCGATCGTCTTGATCCATGTCACCAAGTGACATTAGTTTCCCCATGTATGCGTCACGTATCGACGTGTTTAAATGCTTTAAAGGGTTCCAGCTCATCCTAGCATGAGCACGTTGGCATGTGCCGTATACACAGGCACGACACGAAAATCTGCCAGATTTTCACCATGAAAATGGGGCATCCCCATTGCCGTATTCTCAAGACGAAAGCTTGGTGAGAATAGTGTTTTGTGTGCTATAACACACCTGAGGCGAAGCGCTACTGGATTTCCACCACGAAAATAAAATGAAATGCTGTCGGATTTTTGCCATGGAAATTTGGCAATGATTCCAAACACATTTGAGAAGCATCGATCGAGACCACACCCATTCTGAAACCAAACCTCAAAGCCCAATTCGTTTAAAGTCCCGAAAGCTAATGCCAATAGTTTGTATTTAATTGCTAATGTCCAAAAATTAAAGTTTTACCAAAACAAAGGACTATCCTTGGACAGGCGTTGTAGGGTGTCTAACACCTTCCCCACACGTAACTAGGCTTCTGAACTCAAGAATCAAGATTTTTTATCCATCCATATTAGATTAATAAAAACGACATTTTTCTTAGCTTAGGATCGGTAATAAAATCAAATAGAGTCAGGTAACCAATCACACCTTAGAAAAAAAAAAAAAAAAAAAAAAAAAAAAAACTCAATGATTAGTGGCGACTTCACTTACCCTTAGTAATTTCCTTAGAATTGACTCATATTCCAGTCATACATCCGAGGTACAATCCACCTCCATATCATCATTTCTCGCACCGAGATAGAGAGAGAGGCGTGCAAGCGTCACCGCGATAGGTGGTCGAGCAGCCGAGAGGCGTTGACATACCGCAGATAAAATAACTAATACAATAGAAAGAGTAAAAGATATCACAGTAGAATGGTCATTAACATAAAACACTGTAACACAAAAAGAAAAGAAACACAACGGAGGTGTCAAAGAAGCTAAAGATTGCTTAGCAGGAATGGGTTCAAAAAGGGAACCAAACCCCAATACGGATCACCTCGTTACAGACTTCTACCATTGAAGTTACCCGTGCTGGAGAAAGGGCCTAAATGGTTTTGGATTCTGATTTCACAAAGTTTCAGAAAGTGGGAATGTCGTGAAGGAGAGAAAAGGTGGTCTACTGATGCATGCCCCTATTTCTACCATGTTTTCTCTCTCCCTTCTCTCTTTTTACCACTTAGTTTTCTTTTAATTCTTTGGTTTACAATTTCTCTCTTACTCTTTTCTTCGTCCCCCTCCCTTTCTTCCTCTTGTTCCTTCTTAGCTACCTTTCATCCTTTTTATACCTCTTAATTCTATGGGATTTCTCCCTTTTGTCCCTAGGGCGAAATACCATCCCAACAAGGCATTTCTCCCAAAAGAAGCCTCAGCAGGAACCTCAAAATAGACTTCTTTTCTCCCCACCGCCAAACCACACCATCTGAATCCCTTGACCAAGGGCCCACCTCCCTTTTATTGGCTAGGTATAAGTAGGTAGCATCCTAGCCTTTGTGTGCATTCCACTATCCTCTGGTTTGTCTTCTTTTACTCCCACGCCATTCTTGTAGTTCTTGTATTGTCTTGTTCTGTTGCGTGTACTAGGTTCGTGTCTATCTTCCCCGGCATAGAGGATGTGTGGGCTTTTGGGCTTGCACTGCATCCTTTCGTACCCCCATGGGCTGGGCACTACTTGGGTAGAAGCTCCTACCCATCTAGCCCATTGGACTTCTATTTCTATTATTCCTCTTCTTGCCATGCCTATGGGCCTGCTGGTTGTCATTCCTGTCACGTTGGCCAATTGGGTTTACTACCTCTATCATTGGGCTTCCTCGGCCCATTTACTTTGCCTTTACCTCTTATTAATCTCATGGGCCTACTGGCTACCATTTCTGCCACGTAGGCCCATTGGGTTTATTATCTCTTTCCTTGGGCTTCCCCAGCCCATTTACTTTGCCTTTACCTATTATTGATCTCATGTGCTTGTTGGCTACCATTCTTGCCACGTTGGCCCATTGGGTTTACAACCTCTATCCTTAGGCTTCCCCGGCCCATTTACTTTGCTTTTACATCTTATTGATCCCACTTTCCCTTATTGTTGAGCTTCATCTACCATTAGGCCTTTTGTCAAAAATAGGCCTCAATAATCTTTTTATATCTATTTTCATTCGTTTTTAGCTAATTGTAATTGTAGCATTGAACTAAGCGAACATATCTAGCATTTGCTAACTATGTGGTTAGTGATTAGTTTATTTATTATTATTATTTTTTGGATAAAGTGGTTAGTGATTAGTTATTACTAATCGCTAACCCGTGTGATGCATGGGAAAACTATTGAGTATGACTTATTATTTTATATAAATGTTTTACAAATATAACTTTTGTAACCTCTTTGGTCACATATTAAGATTCCAATCTTAAAAATTCAATATGAAACATTAAATTACTAACTTTCTTTTTGTTTTAGCATTAACATTTTCTTGGAAAATATCAATCAAACAAAAAATTAAAAATAAAAATTAGTATTCAATAATCCAATAAATGTTGCGATGTAAGTTTTTTTTTTTTTTTTGAAAATACCAAGTATTTTAACACACACACGGGAAGAGAGGAAGAGGTCTTAAAGCAACTTACAGTGGTGTATATTCAAAATGGCTTAACTCTTGGATACACAGCATAATAGTTATATATCCAATAGTCATATATATTACTTATACTAGTGTTTAACCCGCGCAATGCGCGGGATCATTTAAAATCTCTTAGGTAGAAGAAAATACAGCTGATTGCTTTTAATATATACTAAACATTCTAAAGACTCTTAGTCATCACAACCCAATCTTTGATGGTATTTACGAAGGATCCTGACAAATTACATTGAAATAAACAGACATGTTTTTTCACTGTACAACTAACCCAACTAAAAAACTTAAATCAAAACCAACCCAACCAAAACACTCAGAACTAACTCATATTTCTTAGTTCATAACCAAATCAAAGGAAAAAAAAAAAAAATTAGTAACATTCAATTTCACTTATGCTGTACTTATTCACCAAAATGACTCAATACAGCATCATTTACATATCCACTAACCTAATGAGGTTATGCAGATAGCCGTACACACACTATCTGTGCCCATGGATCCTGACCTGGTCTGTCAACAACTAAAAATGCAGAAGAGAATACTATATTATATTCAATTATTGACAGCCTTGTTCTAAATTTGGGTCTATGGACTTTCAGAAAACATGGCAGGTTTATATAAAGTGAAATATATTACAAACCCTTTATTTAATCAAATATTCCTTCCTCTTGAATTTTTTCTTAACACTTTCATGAAAACCCAAACATAAAGAAACAAAAGCACCTAAACATAAGCACTCAATAAGACAGCAAGAATTAAGATTGATTACATTAAAGTTCCTCAAATTTTTTAGGCTTTGCTTCAAAATTACATAGAGATAGATTAGATTATACACACACCCAAGTAATGGAATTCATGAAACTTTTCACTCACTATTATGTAATCTTCTATTCATAAAATAAATAAATAAAATTAAAGCATCTATAAGCACTCAATCCAAAACACTAAGATACACACAATAAAAATAAATGAGTAAACAAAATAAACAAAGCTAACAACAACATTTAAAAAAGCCTGCCAATAAACTGAGCCTAATAGCCTGAGCAGTACAAAAATTAAAAGAAACAAAGTCTAATAAGCATTCTAGTAAATTAGAGACATATATCAATAAGGAAATAACAGTAAAATTAACATTAAAAACTCAATAATTAACATTAAAAACCAATAATTTTACTTACTAAAAATTACAAAATAACTTTACTCCTCAAACATTCAGATCTTAAACCATCCATCTTACAAATATGGCTATTAACAAAACATTGGTGATTAGAGATAGATGATTAGAGATGGCATCACAGAAATGGCTCAACAGCCATATATAAAAGAAAAGCCAATAGGAAATAACAAAACGCTATTCTAAAAGAGAACCAAGTAAAAGCATTGTTAAATATTATGTGTGTGTATATATATATATATATATATATATATATATAGGCAAAGATTCCCTTAGGAAAAATTATTACAGGCCAACACAAAAATCTTAAAAGAAAACTACGACCTATTAAGAAAATCAACCCTTAATGGACACATATAATAAATATAACCTCTATTAGTAGAGAAAGTGAAACCTAATATATGACCCTTGTTTTAGATTCAAAATGTTGTATTGCTAAAGCACATCCCTAAAATTCCATTACTCATCAATAAAAAATCAGCCTACTACCTTCTTTTTATCTCTTCATTGGATTGCGAAGAAAAATTTTCAATAAAAGCTCAAGAACTAACACCAAAGGGTGGATGCACACACATATGAAAAATTATGTGAACATGGATATTTTTATGAATCATATACTTATTCAAAGCAGCCCAAAACACCAAAACCTACAAACATTGAAAAAAAAAATGCTAAGAAATCAACCATTATTGAACAACTAACATGTTTTTTCCTACACATATTCAAGAGCTAAAACCCATGATGCCACCCAAAAAACTCTGAATTATGATAAATCAAGAAGAAAGCATCTAAATAAAGAGTATAACACAATGACTTAGATTGTCCCTAATGAATAAATGCAGATCATCTAATGACTTAGATTGTCCCTAATGACAGTAAATAATCAAAGATTATAATTTGAGGCCAAAACATTGAAAGAAAGAGAATAAACATCCGGATTTTAATTCAAATTCAAATAACAAAAAATAGCGGTGAGGATGTGAAATAAGTAGAAGGGAGGAGTTATAGGATTTACCTCGAAGGTGATAGTCCCCATCAAGCAGTTATGATTGTGTGTGATTGTAATTGATTTTCTCTAGTCTCAAATCTTCATAATATGAGACACTTATGCACTCTTACTATGTTTTCACACACAACACGCATACTCTTTGCTACTTTTGATACATGTGTAGGTACAATGTGATTTGGCCATCACAGGAAATACATGTGTTAATATATGCTCACTAAATTGTCTTAACTTGTTTTTGAACTATAAAATTGGTTAGACTTGTTTAGTGTGTGTGTGTTTTTGGATCTATGTATGCTTTGCATATATGTTGAGAGATGTTTTGAGAGCTTAATATGTTGCTTGGATCTTTGTTTAAGTAGCTTGTTTGTTGCATTCAACTTTATGTGTTTTTCCTCCCTTGAAAAACCTTCTTTCTTCAAGCTCGACAGCTCCTCAATAGATCCTCGACAGATTCCTTTCTATTGAGCCTTCTTTCTCTTTTCTCGATAGATCCTTGTCAAATTCTCGATCCATCGAAGTTTCTGGGTTTCATCTCGATAGAATCTCGACAGCTTCTTCGATCCATCGAGAAAAATTCTTGTGCTCT
>JARYZH020002052.1:0-19246 GCA_030021035.2 Notholithocarpus densiflorus | reverse complement strand
TATTAATTAATTTATGCATTCATGTGAATGTATGTATGAATAATTTACGCATACAAACGTCATCATATGGATATGGTGCATTTTTCTCCAGGAGGAGGTCGTGTTACATGTTCAGGTGGTTGCATTTAATGATTTATGAAATAACAATTCCAAAGACAGATTTACTTATCTCTCTCTCTCTCTCTCTCTCTCTCTCTATCTCTCTCTCTCTCTCTCTCTCTCTGGTTTGGTATTCCGGAGCTGTTTCTATCAGTTTAAGGCCAAGGGTTTTGTTTACATGTCATTCTGCACTTGAGATTCTTTTTTGTTAATTTTTATCTCTTAATATACGGAATTTTAGTTTTACCTCATATGATAAATAGATTTTTTGTGATTTTAGTGTAATTTCCCTCAGATGAACATTATAGCCTTTTTTACTCATGGTTTACTAGTAAACATCCAGGAGAGAAGACTCTAATGTAAGAGCTGTGGACAAAGTTTGAAGCAGTATACACTCGTTAGCTTTGTTATAATGCCTTTGTGCTGCAATATACTGCTCAGAACTGGACGAGTCCTCTTGTGATGATGGAAATTAAATGAATGTGATTTGAGCTGGAAAGCACATCTTTTTTCTTTAATTTTGATTGTAAATTTCATTGCTCATGTGGCTTTGTTTGTGTGTAATTGATCCCATTATTAGATTAGTAGATGCATGTGAACTTACATGAAAGCTAGTTCTTATAGTTAATATGACAAGGCATTTGCGCTAGTAGGCTGATCACTTACTTGTATTTTTATTAAAAATGGTTCCAATATCTTCAGCCTATTTTCTTTTACAGTTGCAGGTGGCTCTTCCAGCATAGACCACTACAGGAACAGGTTTCTTACAGAATGAATTTGTTCTGGCTCTTCAAGATGCTAGCACAAGGTTTGTTACCATCCAATGCTTTGTCACATCATATATAGAGACTGGGGATAGAATTCTATCTTGGTTTTTTTTTTTTTTTTTTTTTTTTTGTCGGTAATTCCTGAATTGCCATGCACCATTTATTATCAATCATTAGTGCAAATCCTTCACACAAAAAAGATCAACAGAAAATTTAGATATTATGTGAATGCTGAAAAGAGGACCAATTATCTCTGGTGTCATATGTTGGAGTCCTCTAAACCATATCGGATAAAATATTTTGTAAGGACATGATTGTTAATATAAAAATAGAACTTTTCTCTGATTTGTTGCTAATTATTTGGGAATTGATTTATGAAATGACAGATTAATGAACTTGTTGTTCAATCAAAGGAGCAAGGAAATTGAATTATTCACATATTTCTTGCCTGAACTGCTTTCCTCTTCAAAGGTTAATCCATAAACCTACACATGTCAGTGGACCACACTTGCACACTCATTTCTCCTCTTGATATGGATTATCATTTTCTTAGATATGCAGCCATGTTTCTCCAGATTTCAGAAGGTTCTCTTCAATCCTGTAGAGTCTGAGAATCAGCTGTCAGACTAATACAAATATAATAGTTGCTTCGACTAATGAAGTTGAAAGAGATGCTGTTGACAGCCCATCATTAATTCTTTTGGTACTATTTCAGAAAATATAAATGATGGTTTACTTGAAAGAGTTCTTACAAAGCCAATTCCAAGTAAGCATTCTCATTCTGCTGCCATTGAAATGATTAAAACTCTACTGTTTGAATTTGTATTTGTATTTTCAGTTGTGTTTTGGGGGAAAAAAAAAAATCAATGCTTGAAATTGTCACCTCCAAAGTCTTGTGTATTTTTTGAACCAATATCTGAGTCCTTTCATAAAGGCAATTACAGGATACGTATAAGGCCGCCCCATTTCCTGTTGGAATTCATTGCAGTAGTTCACCAATTTCCACATCTCTGGGAGTGATGCTTCTGAGGGTCTCACTTTGAAGCATCTGAAGTTCTTGGTGATTCAACAGGCTTATAAACCTGGAACAGGAAAGCGAAAGGTAGAAGCATCACCATGTTGGTTCATGTGCCCTCCTAAAACTTTTGCCTTACTAGAGCCACTTGAGATATCATTGAACAATGTACCTGATGGCTAGCAGATGCCCATGACAACACATTTTCAATCAGCAAATAAACTCGTCTTTTCCAAAGGAAAACAATATCCAATGTGGCCTTCTACAAAGTAGCAAATATTGTAACCAAGGTGTTGTTTTGTTCATTTTTCTTTTTTGTTTTAAACTTTCTGTTCTTCCCGCTATAAAGTGGAAGTTTCTCTCTTTCTACAGAACACCTTGGTGGCAATTTAGCATTTATAGACAACACTCCAGCGAGGAAGGAACCTGCAAGTATGATTCACTGAGGCAAACATCCGGATGAGAATACTCTAAAGAAAGAGTTGTGGACAAAGTTTGATGCATTATCCACTCATTGGCTTCGTTATAATGCTGTGCCTGTGCTGCAAAATACTGCTCAGAACTGGATGAGGCCTCTTGTGATGAGGGAAGTTAAATGAATGTGATTTGAGCTGGAAAGCACATCTTTTTTCTATAATTTTGATTGTAAATGGTGGATCATGTTGTATGTTAGACGTATTTTGGGGCTCTATAATTGGTTTATATATCAGTACCACCTACGATACATGTATCTCTTGGTGGCGCTATTTTCACTGATCATGTATTCGAAGAGTAACTACTACACATATGAGCACCAGTGTGACAGCCAAAGGACTATGCACAAATTTCAATTTCTGTAATGGACAAGCTAAACAGCCTTACTGTTTTGGTTTATATTAGTCTTCTGAAGATGTTTTGTTAGATTGTGAGAGCTGGTTGGGTTATAAAAAAAGGATTAGTTAGAAGTCTGCAATAGTGTTGCTTACTCTGTTTGTATTGTGTTGGAACTGTTTTTATCTCATCTTTGTTTGATTAAAATTCGCATTCATCATAATACCGAAACAGGAGCCACACTATGTTTCAACTATTGGCTATTGCAAAGTGCCATGCCATATCTTTTGAGGGATGTCATGCGAGGTGCATTCTTGCACTATGTATAGAACTGGTTATGTACACAACTTTTTTTTCTTTTTCTCTCTCTCTCTCTCTCTCTCTCTCTCTCTCTTTGAGATGATACACAAAACTGTTCTTATATGAATAAGCTTCCCCTTTGTTTTATTGTTATACTACTATTTGTCGGATTTCGTATTGACCATAGGAATACACCTCTTCATTTGGTATTACTATTGGGTGTTGAGCTACGAGCTTTTGGAAATATTCATAGGCCCATATTTGGATTAACTAAAGAGGACCAGTACCTAGTGAGTTGCAAGGAGAAGAACTGATTGCATGCATGGTCTTGTATACTTCTACGAGGACGGCAGGACCTTTTACTATAGGTGGGTTAAAGACAGATCAACACAACCAAAGGTTGTAGAATGCACACTTTTCTTCATAGGAAGGAGGATTCAAAGAGACCATCAGGATAGGGGTGCAAATTCCAGGATTTGTATATTTCTATTTTAGTAAAGAATCCATGTGAGTTACCCATGAAGTCCAATCAAGTCATCACGAGTCCAGGAAGTGACTTTGATAGAGCTACCCTAGTCATCCGTTCCTGCTGATATACAAGAGCCCCAACACGAGAGTTTGGGAAGGAATCTACCAATGACTGGCCTAGAAATACAGCAACCATGTGCGAGGGGCATGAGTTTGTGTTTGAAAATCATATGGGGTTGAAAGAATTTGTGTTTGTTCAATTGAAAAAACCTGTTGATGTAAACAAATCTATGTTGTTGGGGGCATAACCTCATACATCAATTGCTGTATATGTTACGTTTTTTTTCATATTTACTACCATAGTTCTGTTTTGCTATATCGGTGGTTCTAAGTCGAGCAACTTCTTGACATTTTTTATGCCCTTGACACTTCTTGAGACCTACATATATGAATTTTTTTTAATCACAAATTCCTATATTTTGGTATTAGCAGTCAGACTAATTTACATTAAGTTTTAATTTTGTTTATATAGGATTGTTCTGTTAGCATTTAAAAATATTTGTGTGCGGTTGTCTTTAGAATAAATAGATTATGGCTTTGGTAATCTACTTTCAAATTATTATTTTCTTTGGTTTCTCAATACTGATGAACTCTATTTTTTTTTCTTTACTTTCTCAATTTCCTATAATGAAGAAATATTTGAACAGAATGCATTTGATTTGGTTTTACTGATTTTTGCAGATTGATTATAGCTTTAGGACCATTTTTATTCTATTAGTAAAGCAAAGTCGCACTCAGGAGCTATTGATTGGTTGGTGTGTATTTATATATTGTGAATTTTGTTGACAGAATTGTAAAGCATGGAAGTTGTTGATTTACCATAAGTTTTAATTTTGTTTATATAGAACCGATTTGTTAGCATTTAAATATATTTGTGTGCGTGGTTGTCTTTAGAATAAAAAGATTATGGCTTTGGCAATTTACTTTTTAATTATTATTTTATTTTGGTTTCTCAATACTTATGAACTTTTTTTTCCCCATGCTTTCTCAATTTCTTTCAAAGTGTTTGAAGAAATACTTAAGTATAATGCATTTTTATTGGGTTTTACTGATTTTTGTAGATTGGTTTTGGCTTTGGGAACATTTTTATTCTATTAGCAAAGTAAAGTCACAATCAAAAGCTATTAGTTGGTAAGTTTATATATATATGGTGTGAATTTTGTTGACAGAATTATGAAGCATGGTATTATGGTATTACCAAGAAGAATATCTTCCTAACATGCAGTTGAATCTAAATACATTAGTTCTTTTTTGCCTTTTTTTTTTTTGTTCCTTCATTTAAACACCCTGAAAATTTAGAGAATGCAATTTTGCATATATGACAAAAAGCAGTCAGTTCGGATTTTGAATCTTTTTGATGCATTGCATGCTACGGTTGATGCTCAATTAAATACTATTTAGAGTTATACACATTAATGTTATTTCAGATTTGTTTGGTTTTAAGTTTGAGCTTTTAGACTGAGTTTGTTATAACTAATTGCATCGTTGTGGTGCCCTTCCAACTCTCTTTCATATTGCTTCATTGTTTCTCAATTCTATGGTATTTTGTTTTAATTTAATAATAGCCACAAGAAAGAGGTTCCTGATACTATGAAAAAAAAAAATCCTTCAACTCACCGCTACAAGAAAGACGAAGATGAAGACGTTGATGCCATTAAAAATTAGTTTAGCCCTCTATTTTCAATTATTTTGATTTTTTTCCCCCTGGTTTGTTGCTTCTTATTTGGTTTTAGATTGTTTCTTATTTAATTTCCATTCTATGTTTGAATCTTAATATGATCGTTTAGTTTGAATTTTTATTACGGATATTTTATCACCCTTGGTACTCTTATTTAGTATTTATGTTTTTTTTTTTAGCAACGATTTGATTTTTCAGTTGTGTATTATATATTTGTTGAAATATAATGCCTTTTTTTTCTACAAGATATTTTAATGCTCTTTTATTGGCTGAATGCTACTTTCTTTTCAGGTAGGAATCCTTTAGGACTGCTGAGTATTATGTATTGAGAATTGGGACAATGGTAAGCCATATGAACAAGTGTTAAAATTGAAATTCTAATGGTGGTACATCTAATGCAATACTATGTTGATACATTTGTTAATATATATTTTTTATTTTTTGCTTCATATATAGATCTTGAGTGTTCCTTACATGCTATCTATTTTTGTGAGATTTCTATATAATTAAGAAACTTTCAGGGTGGGCAGATAAGATACATTGCCTCACAGTAATATTTTCTTTATTTGTTAGCAAGGTTTTTTTTTTTTTTTTTTTTTCTTTTGATAATACTAAGTATTTTTTAACACACACGGGGAACAAGGTATTGTTTGTGAACTTAATTGCTGCGCTTGAGAATTGGGACAAGCTGCTAAAAGTGAAATTCTAATTTCTTTATAATAAAAAGAAATTCTAATGGTGGCACATTTAATGCAATACTTTGTTAGTATATTCATTGATATGGTTCATTTTTTTTCTTCATAGATCTATAATGTTCCTGGCATTCTATCTATTTTTTGTGAGATTTCTTTATTAGAAACTTTCAGGGTGGGCAGATAAGATCCATGGTCTCACAGTGTATATTTTCTTTATTTGTTAGCACTGAATCTCAGTATTTGTAAGAATAAGATTGAAGGGAAAAAAAACAGGTCTCTTTTGTTAGTAGTGGTAACCGGTAATATGTATATTTTGTTTTTGTTTTTGTTTTTAAATTGGACATTTTCTCGAGACAATGAATGCAATGGTATTTTGAAAAGCAATGTGAATGGTATGTAGAATAATACATTAGTGTCGAGAGGGGATTTGTGTAGTGAGGTTGATCATTGGACTTTTAAGCAAAATAAATACATATGATTTTCATTAACTGTCTCGTGCATTGCATGAATTAACGACTAGTTATTTAATATTATAGAATTGACTTCGTTAAAAATACCTCGGTCTAACTTGAGAAATGTCGGTGGGTTTGAGGCACGTTGTTAGGTTTTGAGTTTGTAATGTTGGCAAACCATGACAAAAACTAAGTCTCATTGGTTTAGAATGGTCTACATTGAAGTCCAAGACAAAAAAACTCAAGTTCAGGATGAAAAAAATGAGTTACAATCTGTTTCGTTCGATTGGTACTCAATCGATCGAAAGTCGTTCGATTGGTACTCGATCGATCGAAAATCGCATATCAGCAAAATATTAGCAAACATAAAAAGCCCATAACTTGACCGTTTGAAACCCAAATCGCAAGCCATTTTTTCCAGTATTTAAAGGACATTATAAGCTAACCCTAGAGAGGGTTTTCAGAGTTTTTTCAGAGAGATTAGAGTGTATCTTGTGCCTCTTTTGTAAATCTAGGGTTTTGTACCCAAAAGCTCTCTAAAGTCTTCTACCGGGGTTATTCCTTAAAGAATCTCAAGAACCGGCATTGTAGAAGTTGCTACATACAAGATCACCGTCTACGGAGATCCAAAACCTTTGAGTCGAGTCTCAAAGTCACAAGCAGGTGAGCTTGTGTTGTTGCAAAGGCCTAATAGAGAAGGAGTCCATGGATTCGGAGCTTGCACGTGGTCGTGTCAGTAAGTTCTACATGTGGTAGCAATAGGATGTTAGTGGTCTAAGTCTTATTGTAAACTTCAATTCTCTATAGTGGATTTGCATTTTACCTTGAGGTAGCTAGGTTAAATCCTCCTTAGGTTTTTTACAGGTTTGGTTTTCCTGGGTCATCATATCGTTGTGTTATTTACTTTTCCGCTACATTGCATGATATGATTGTTTTGTTTTAACCTAGATCTGAATAATAAACCTAAGTATTCACTTGGTTAATTAATTAGATTAAACAATCTAGTTTACAGGGATCTAAAAATGAACACACGTTAATTTTTCAAGGCCTAAATGAAAAGTCTCCCAATGTTCTGAACAACATTAAAACTTCGACAAAGGATGGAGAGAATACCAATCAAATCCAACAGTTTGGATCGGTCATGGTCATTGTATAATTTTATTTGGTCCCATAAGTTTTTCATAATTTGATTAGACATTTACTTGATTTGTGGAATTAGCATTACAAAATCATTTTGATTTAAGATGTTGCAAAATTTTGTAATGTAAGACACGCATTACAAATATAAATAAGTTAACTTGGATAAAAATACTAAACCTTAATATGAAATGCCTTTGAAGAGTAATCCATTGGTTAAGTAGGTTGTGCTTTTCTTAGTAGGTGCTAAATTAAACTTCTTGCATATTAAGGAAACCTCCTTTTGTTCCTACGACGACGTTGCTTAAGGAAAACCAATTGTGTGGTATATATGTTAAGTCTAAAAATACAACTTTTTTTCACAACTGCTAATTAAGTTGACAAGTTCTTAATGGTAGATAATATAGGAATTTGTTTAGTGAATCCATTGTGAAAATAATATTTTATTTTAGAAATATATTAAAACTTCACATCTCAACAAATATGGTAGACATTATGTCCGTAGTATTACTATGCTATATGCTACCAAAACCTAAGTCCACCGGTTAGGTTGAAACTTGTACGTTTATCGGCCCCTTAACACAAGTTGTTTAACCTAGTTATTTAGCCAAGTGATTACTTAGATAAATTATTCAGTTTTAGGTTAACACAATAATATCATATCATGCAAATAAAGTGGAAATATAAAGTAAACCACGATATGATGACCCAGCAAAACCTAACCGGTAAAAAACCTATGGAGGATTTAACCTAGCTATCCTCAAGGTAAAAACAGATCCACTATGAAAGAATTAAAGTTTTTACAATAGAACTTAGACCACTAACATCCTATTGCTACCTCGAGTAGAAAACTTACTACCACAACCACGTGATAGCTCCGAGGCCACAGACTACTTTCTTTGATCTACAGTAACCACAAGCTCTCCTACTTGTGACTTTGAGACTCCCTCAAAGGTTTTAGATCTTCTTTAAAGTTCTTTATGCAGCAACTGAAGAGATCATCAAGTTCTTGATGCAAATCTTGATCTTGACAACTCTATATATGTGTATGAAGGTAAACACCTCTAGATCTCACAGAAGATTCAACACACAACTCTCAAAAGACCTCTAAAACGTAGCTAGGATTTTTCCTTTTATACTTGAAGTAAAACACTTAACCTTACACATCATATGGGCTTGGGCTGAATTGGAATTTTTGCAGAAAATTAAATCTACACGAGTTTCGATCGATCGAGTCTAATTTTCGATGGATTGAGCCTTGCAGATTTTGTCCAATAAATCCTGCAATCACTCAATTCCAATTTTACATTAAATCACACTTTGAGCAAGCCTAAACCTAGACTCTATGTTTTGATCATGGTTTTCCAACACAATACACATAAAAGTTCTAATACATTAGTTCCTAAAGTCTTAGAACCTAACAAACTCCCCATTTGACAATCCGTGACAAAACATATTACAAAAAGTAAAATGCTCAAAGTAAAACAGCCCAATCAATTAAAAAGCCCTAATCACAATTCAACCTACCCACTATCTATCAATTGCAAAAGTAGATAGCAGCCACGACTGAATTAACTTGTAAATTCCTGAAATACTCAACAAACACATAAACGCATGTGTGGAAAATACAAGTAAAACATAACAAACTTCTTGATTTCACAAAACATAAAAAGACATATACCATGAATAACCTCATAATATAAATCAATAATCAATGTACCATATGTGAAACAAGAAACATAAAAAACATAAAAACACTAAACACATAAACATAATGTCTCCCCCTAACATATACAACCCATAAAAAATAAATACATCAAAGCCAAAAAATAACCAAGATACATATCAAGAAACTCCTAGATACAATATATATAGCCAAAAACAACCCCCCCCCCTTATCTCCATGTACTCCCCCTTTTTGTGACGTATTACCAAAGGGCAATCATGACTCATCAGAGGGTGAAGCCGGTGGAGTAGAACCTCTAGCAACTGCCAACTCTGCTCGTAAGGCCGCAACCTCATTGAGCACATCCAATAAGAGTTGTCCATGCGCAGCCTAAATGGTGAGAACCGTATCCAACATAGCACGCAAGGAAGAGTCGCTAGATGTAGATGGTGGAGGATCCACGGCAGCTGTGGGGTCCACATAAGCCTCAGCAGAAGGATCACCAGAAGGAGGGGCTCGAGATGCATCACCTGTAGAAGACTCAACTCTAGGGTGCTTAGAGCTTGCTTTCAACTGAGCAGCCCTTTGCCTAAGGAATGTGGCACCTATGGGAGCTATGATATGTACAGGCTCGGATGCGGGGAAGTCATCTAAACCTAAATCTAAAAGAATCCTATGAATAAAAATCGGGAAGAACAAGCCATGGGATTTGGCACTACTCCTATGAACTTGAACAAGTGAGCGAATGAAAAGAGTGGAAAAACTCATAGGAGCATCAGTGACGAGAGCTTACAAGAATGCACATCTCTCAATGGGAATAGTATGTACATGTGAAATGGGCCAAATACTATGACAAGATATCCTAAAAAATAAATAATTGATTGAGCTCAGTAAGCTCAGAAGAGGTAACCCTAGGATCAATACCTCAACTAATGGAAGTACCGGTGATGAGGGACATAATATCATCAAGAGGTGGAAACTCTGTATAAGGATATACAGGCTACTATACCAAACGTACACCAAGAGCAGAGGCCACTACCTCAGGAGTAATGATGTACTCTTTACCCCTTATCCAACTCTTCACAAACTGAATGTTGGAATCATTGGAGTGAACAGAGAGGTTCGAATAGAACTCTCTAATCAAAGCAGCCGGAGGGGGATGCTCAACCTCTAAGAGTGGTAACCAACCCCTACGCTCAAAGTTCCTATATATTTCGGGATCTAACTCATCTAAGATAACCCTATGCTCAGCCTACACCGGTCTAAACACAATCAACTTCTCATAAGCTTCTTGGTTTTTCCTAAATTGAAACCTATCACTCTGAAAGTTAGAAGAGGATGGGGTAGAGGTTTTCTTAGCTTTAGTCCTCCTAACCATGATGCTAAGAGTTTAGAGGAAAAGGAAAACAAAAACCAAGGGCAGACTGCATTAGAGAGGGTTAGAGCACAAAAATTATCAACAAATAACAATCTATATGATGCATGTAATGAATGCACATATGATGCATGCTCTAATGCATTAAAATTTGTTCAATTTTCACATCATTTACCATCAATTGACTTGAACAAAGAGTTTTAGACCAAAAAACCCCAAATTTTGAAAAACCCAAATTCAAAACCAAATCAAATTGATCAATTAACCATTACACTAGTTAGGAAACATCATATAATGACTTAATTGAACAATTACACAAGCCAATTTTATCAATTGAACAAAATCCCCAATTTCACAAAATACCAAACTCTAGAATTTTCAATTGTTCTTAAATCACAAAAAAAAAAAAAAAAAAATCCAATTAATGCATGAGGAACATATATATAGGACCTAGGAACAAAAACCCAATGATTAAATGTGAACAAAAACAACCCAATTAGCAAAAATCCCAAATTTTATATGTTCAAAAATTTCAAAAAAAAAAAAAGTATGAAAAAAGTAATTAAAATGAAAAATAAAGGGTATTTAGGTCTTACCAATGCTTGAGGACAAAAACCTTCAAAAAATTTGAGGAAGAAAACGACAAGAGAGCTCGGATTGAATTGGTCGAGAAAAAGAAAAGAGAAAAAGGTAGAAAGAAACTTTTGAAAAGTGAAGAACACGTGATAGACAAGGACCTTTTTGTTCTTTTCTTTCGAAATTTGATCGGTCGAGTACCGATCGGGTACCAATTGAGCCAGGCAAAAGCTATTCCTTAGAAATTTTAAAAATTTCGATTGGTCGAAAATTGGGTTTGATCAATTGAAAAACAAATTCGATTGACCGAGCACTAATCGAGCATCAATCGAACCAGGCAAATTCAAGCTTTAAAAATTAAGGCATTTTTGATCGGTCGAAGAAAACACTCGATCGATCGAAAATCTGGAAAAATTGAATTTTTTGAAAAACAACAGGAGTTTTATGCAGAAAACACTCAAACCAACTTATTTCATGAATGAAATGCATGAGTATGAGTTTAAAAGTTTTTCAAAAACACTTGATTTCAACACAGATCTTCCAAAATAAGATTATGATACTTTTTGTCCCCAAAATTCAATCAATGAATATATTTTGTATCAAAATCAAAGAACATATAATCTTGGATGGTCAAACAAATTCACACACAATTTCATGTACTAAGTTTAGCAAAGAATAACTTGTGTAGCGTGTGCAACTAGTAAGAGCATGAGATACATGTGAGGTGATATGTAGATAGTAATCAATCACAATTTCTACATTATTCATCACATAAGTTTGAAAGTGACTTTCACCTAAAGAGTTACATCTTATAACTCCCACATCTCCTAGAAAACAAGCTTGCAATCATGTAATTTTTTTTGGCGTAAATGCACTTTTAGTCCCTACATTTTGGCTTATTTCCATTTTGGTCCCTACATTTTCATTTCACCACTTTTAGTCCCTAAACCAATTAACGCGTGTTATTTTAGTCCTTTCTGTCAGTCATCAGAAGGAAATAACTGAGTGACTAAAGGAAGGATTAAAATATTATTAAAAATTCACTGTAGCACGCCACATCAGATAAATATATATATATATATATTTATAACCTTCTTAAGTTTTTAACAGATTTAAAATTGAAAAAAACAAAATTAAAATCCAAAAATATATCAAGATCTATGTTCATCTTCAACAAGAACACCAAAGAACACAAACCCAGATTTTAAACATAAGAACACATGCCCAGATTTTCTTGCATTTTCTTCCCCTTTCTTGTCAACCAAACACAAACACAAATCGATCTCTAGCAAGAACACAAACACAAACCTAGCAGCAGATCTTCTCAGATTTTCTCAAACCACAAAACCCAGATATACAAAATCACAACTCAAACCCAGATTTTCTCATCTTTCATTCAACAACGAAACCTCCAGCAAATAAAATTCATAAACCCAGAAACCAAATTCATAAACCCAGAAAATTCAGCATAAAAACACCATAAAAAAAATCATAAATTCCAAAGCCCCCATCCTCAAACCCAAGCAAAATCATTTCTCAATTCTTTTCAGTCTTTGTTTGGTTGCCAAGAAAATGAAAGAATAAAAATTTGGACAGCACCATCAAAGTCCATTCCATCTAAACCTAACTCCAATCAAATCCAAATCAAAAAATTTATCTAAACCCACTCGGTTACATACACATTTACATATACAAAACACTTACACGATTTACATATACAAAACACGATTTGCAACATAGATCTGCATTCCTAGAAATTCGAACCCAAGCCGATCCACTACCACACAAACAACCAAAACACTACAGTAGCAGACCTCTTCAGTCATCAGTACCCTTTGGGGGTGAGCGAATGGAAGCACTTGAACCTTTTATGAAAAGTACTTCCTCAACACCCACAACAAGCTCTCCCTTTGAAACCCAGTCTCCATTTCTTTCTTCTTCTTCTTCTTCTTCTTCAGCACCTTCTCTCTCTTCTCCTTCTTACAACTAAAACAACTACTTTCTTTCTCTCCCTCAATCCCAACCCAAACCCAGCCCTCTTCTTCTTGCTCAGATGGTTGCTCCACCTCGATGACCCACATGTTTTCAGACGGGTTCTCGACTTAAAACCTTATAGGTTTCGAGCAACCGGGTTCAATTGGGCTAAACCAACTAACCCAGATCCACCTCCAAAACCAACACTTTTACCCACAAAATCAACAGCCACAACATGGTTCTTGTTTTTCAAATACCCTCACCATGGCTCTTGCGTTGGCGGCGATTTCGGTGAGTACCAGACTTTCCATTCCTCGGTGGATGCTAAGCTCCAAGCCATTTGTGAAAGCTTGGCTAACGCGCCGTCGAAAACAGAGAAGCAGAGTAAGAAGTCGAAGAAAGCCGAAGCCGAAGCTGAGCTGAAGAAGAAGAAGAATCAAGAGGAGGAAGTGGTGGTGGAGTCACCACGGTTTTCTTTCTCATCTTCTTCATGCTCGACCAGATCCCCTTCTCCACCTTCTGTTCTTGTTCTTATGTTCTGGTGTGTTATTATTATTTTTTTTTAATTTTTAACTCATATTTTTTTCTTTGGTTAAAATTGGAAATAAATATTTTAAATTATAATCTGATGTGGCATGCTACAGTGAATTTTTAATAATATTTTAATTCTTCCGTTAGTCACTCAGTTATTTCTGTCTGTTGACTGACGGAAATGACTAAAATAACACGCATTAATTGGTTTAGGGACTAAAAGTGGTGAAATGAAAATGTAAGGACCAAAATGGAAAAAAGCCAAAATGTAGGGACTAAAAGTGCATTTACGCCTTTTTTTTTTTAGCCTTATAATGTACACACCATTTTTATTATAATTTTTTTTATTCCAAGGCTACGCCTTATTTTCTTTTTGTGCATTTGCTACACTTTCTCAAGCACAAAATCTTACGATATGCACTAAGGTATTCATGATTGGCTAGTAAACAGTGGTGAGATGGTTATTTATGCCTTTCTCTTAGGATTTTTTAATCTTACAATCAAAAGCATGTGACTTCAAAATTAAGATCATGCGATCAAAAACTATAAACAACTCTCACACAACATGCACTACATAGCTAAAACAAGCAAAGTGTAGAAAAATAAGCTCATCCAAGCTAAACAAGGTACACATGCATGTTATGTAAAAAAAAATATGGTCAACCTTAACTATAAATCTAAGATATGTAATACAAAACACATCCTTCCATATCCCTCTTTCCTTTTTTTTGTTTTTTTGTTTTTTTTTAAGAAACAAACAAGAGCAACCTAATATGGAATGCATGAATGTAATGCAATGCAAATCCTAAAAACAAAAAGAAACAAAACTTCAAGAAAAGAATGGTCACAAAGGATTTTGAGATGAAGCACAAGGACCAAAAGAGCTAAGGGTGACTAGGGACAAAGAATTACACAAATCACTTGACGAAGTATCTCAAACTTACTTCTATCAGGAGGTTTGGTGAAGATGTCAGCATTCTGACGTTCAGTAGGGATATATTCTAGAACCACAATCTTTCTTTCGACCATATCCCTAATAAAGTGATATCTAATCTCTATGTGCTTAGTCTTAGAATGTTGGACAAGATTCTTAGAGATATCGATAGCACTAGAATTATCACAATAGACAACCATGGTGTCCTGTGATATTCCATAATCACCTAAAAGCTTTTTCATCCAAAGGAGCTATGAGCAACAACTTCCAGCAGCAATATATTCTTGATAGAGAGACAGAATTTTGCTTTTTACTCATCCAAGCAAACAAATTTTCCCCTACATAAAAACACCCACCAGTGGTGCTTTTTCTATCATCGACATTGTCGGCCCAATCTGCATCTGAGTATCCAGCTAGAGACATATTTGACTCTTTGCTATAGAACAAACCATAATCACAAGTTCCACTAACATATTTTATTATCCTTTTAACAGCATTCAAATGTGAAACTTTGGGATTAGATTGAAACCTAGAGCATACACCAACACTGAAAGCAATATCTGGATGACTAGCAGTTAAATACAAAAGACAACCAATCATGCTTCTATATAATGTAACCTTAACAGACTCACCTGAAGGATCATTGGTTAGCTTTGCATTTACAACCATTGGTGTTTTAGCATGTGCAGCCATTTCGAGTCCAAATCTCTTAACAAGGTTTCTAGCATACTTTGCTTGGTTGATGTAAATTCCAGAATCCGTTTGCTTCACCTGCAATCCCAAGAAATAAGTCAGTTCACCAACCATACTCATTTCAAACATCTTCTTCATTTCACCCGCAAAAGATTTAGCAAGAGAATCATTAGTAGCACCAAAAACAATGTCATCAACATAAATTTAAGCTACTACAAAATAGTTCTTACATTTCATATGAAGAGAGTAGTATCTGCAAATCCTCTTTTGAATCCATGCTCAGTGAGATAGGCAGTTAACCTATCATACCATGCCCTGGAAGCTTGTTTCAACCTGTAGAGTACTCTCTTCAACTTGTAGACAACATCCGATCTGTGAGGATCAACAAAACCTTTTGGTTGTTCAACATACACCCCTTCTTGCAACATCCCATTCAAAAATGCACTCTTAACATCCATTTGATACAACTTGAAATTCAAATGACTTGCTATTGCCAAGAATATCCTAATGGATTCTAGTCTTGTTACAGGTGAAAAAGTCTCATCAAAGTCAATCCCTTCCACTTGTGTGTATCCTTGAGCAACAAGTATTGATTTGTTTCTAATAACTGTTCCATGTTCATTTGACTTGTTCTTGAAAATCCACTTAGTTCCTATCACATTCACTCCATTCGGTCTAGGAACTAGCTCCCACACATCATTTCGAACAAATTGATGAAGTTTTTCATGCATAGAAATAATCCAATCAGCATCTTGAAGTGCTTCATCCACTTTCTTCGGTTCGAATTGGGATAGATAGCATGAGTGAGTAATTACATTCAAGGTTTTAGACCTCAATCTCATGTTATCATTCAGACTATCCAATATGTTTATGGCAGGATGATTTAATTTTACTCTAGCAGATGGACCTTTAACCAGAGATGTTGAGGTACCTTTTTATCCAGATGAAGAGCTCGGCTCACTTTGTTCTTGTTGAGTTTCGCGAACAGGGGTAAATGGTTCTAAAACAGCATCATTCAATAGTAGTAGGTCTTCATCGCTATGCTTCCCAACATACTCTTTAGGAAGAAAATCTTTAACTTCCATAGTCTTCTCTTGAACAGGAGGAGTGTTTTCTGAATGAGATTCTAGACATAGTTCATCATTGATCACCACATTTAAAGACTCCATGATCGTTTTATTTCTCAGATTGTACACCCTATATGCTCTACAAGTGGTAGAGTAGCCTAGAAAATATCCCTTGTCACCTTTTGCATCAAACTTTTCTAAGTTTTCCTTATCACACAGAATGTAACAATCACTTCTAAATATCCTGAAGTATTTTACAACAGGCTTCTTTCCTCTTCAGAGTTCATATGGAGTTTTCTTGGACTTAGGTCTAAAATACACTCCGTTGAGTGTATGACATGCAATGTTAACTGCTTCTCCCTAGAAAGACTTGGGCATCTTCTTGTTATTCAACATGACACGAGCCATTTCTTGAATAACCCTATTCTTCCACTCCACTATTCCATTCTGTTATGGTGTCTTGGGTGAAGAGAACTCTTGATGTGTGCCTTGATCATTGCGGAAAGTAACCAGTTTTGTGTTCTCAAATTCTCTCCCATGATCACTTCTAATTCTAGTTATCACAGTACCTTTTTCAACTTGCAATTTCTTGCACAGATGTATCATCTTTTCAGGAGCCTCGACCTTATCTCTCAAAAGCACAACCCAAGTATACCGAGTAAAATCATCCACAACTACTAGAATATATCTCTTTCCAGCCAAACTCTAAACTCTGGCAAGACCCATGAGATCAATGTGCAACAGTTCCAAAGGTCTTGAGGTTTGAACTTCAATTACAAACGGATGCTTGGACTTCACTTGTTTACCCATCTGACATGGTCCACATATGCTCTTCTCTATCTTTTCAAACTTGGGCAAACCAATAACAGCTTCACACTTGGAGATCTTCTTTAATTGCTTGTGACTTGCGTGTCCCAACTGTTGATGCCAAAGGTCTACTTGATTGATCTTTACACTGAAACACTTGTTGGTTATACTTGGTGTTATACCATAACAGTTATCAACAGTCCTAACACCAATACACATGCAGTCACCTCCTTCATCAAGTATCTCACATTCATACTTGGTAAAGAGAACATTCAATTCATTGTCGCAAATCTGACTGATGCTGAGTAAGTTAGCCTTCTGCCCATTAACATACCAGACATCTTCAAATACCGGCAACCCTGAAATTTCCACAGTTCCAATGCCTCTGATCACAGATTTTCTTTCATCTCCAAACGTGACTGTCCCAATCTTTCCTTCAAAGAGTGTCTTGAATAATGCTTTATTTCTTGTCATATGCCTGGAACAACCACTATCCAAATACCAAAGACAAGAATCACGTGCCTTTAAGGCGGTTAAAGCAGTGTAACACACATAATTATCATCACATGTAATTAAACCAAGATACTCAAGGAAAGACTTAACACATGCAACAAGCCATATGATCCAAAAATAGAAAAGTTGGATTTTTAACAATAAGAACTTTAAAGAATCTATGACAACAGGGGTCAAGGATCAACTCTTAAATCAAAAGATCTAAACACAAGAGCTAACCTGCTCTGACACCACTTGTACATTTTTGGACCCCTTAACACAAGTTGTTTAACCTAGTTATTTAGCCAAGTGATTACTTAGATAAATTATTTAGTTCTAAGTTAACACAATAATATCGTATTATGCAAATAAAGTGGAAATATAAAGTACATCACGATATGATGACTCAGGAAAACCTAACAAGTAAAAAACTTGGGGAGGATTTAACCTAGTTATCCTCAAGGTAAAAACAGATCCACTATGAAAGAATTAAAGTTTTTACAATAGAACTTAGACCACTAACATCATATTGCTACCTCGAGTAAAAAACTTACTACCATGACCACGTGACAGCTCCGAGTCCACAGACTACTTCTTTCTTTGATCTACAGCAACCGCAAGTTCTCCTACTTGTAACTTTAAGACTCCACTCAAAGGTTTCAAATCTTCTTTAAAGTTCTTTATGCAGCAACTGAAAAGATCATCAAGTTCTTGATGCAAATCTTGATCTTGACAAGTCTATGTGTATGTATGAAGGTAAACACCTCTAGATCTCACAGAAGATTTAACACACAACTCTCAAAAGACCTCTAAAACATAGCTAGGGTTTTTCCTTTTATACTTGAAGTAAAACACTTAATTCTACACATCATATGGGCTTGGGCTGAATTGGAATTTCTGCAAAAAATTAAATCTGCACGAGTTTCGATCGATCGAGTCTAATTTTCAATCGATCAAGTCTTGCAGATTTTGTCCAATAAATCCTGCAATCACTCGATTCCAATTTTACATTAAATCACACTTTGAGCAAGCCTAAACCTGGACTCTATGTTTTGATCATGGTTTGCCAACACAATACACATTGAAGTTCTAATACATTAGTTCCTAAAGTCTTAGAACCTAACAAAACTCTCTTATTTATCATATCTTCCTAAGTCCACCGGTTAGGTTGAAACTTCTCTTCTTTATCATATCTTTTGTTTATTAGATTCAAGGAAATTGATAATGCCAAAATTTAGGTTATTCTATAGATTAGGTGACAACATTTTTCTTTATATATTATTTGATGCATGTGGATGCCAAAACTTAAGATATTTTATAGATTAGGTGACAACATTTTTCTTTATATATTATTTGATGCAGGTGGATGCCAAAACTTAGGATATTCTCTAGATTAGGTGACAACATTTTCTTTATATATTATTTGATGAATGTGGATGCCAAAATTTAGGATATTCTATAGAAATTAGGCCAAAATGGGCATTTGCCCCTTTCGCCAAAACTTTCCAGCAAAATGCCCTTGTTCTGAAACTATCTAGTAAAATGTTCCTGTTTTAAACTCGATTTTCTAAAAATCGAGTTTCAATGAAACGCATTACAAATATAAATAAGTTAACTTGGATAAAAATACTAAACCTTAATATGAAATGC
>JARYZH020002051.1:0-19264 GCA_030021035.2 Notholithocarpus densiflorus | reverse complement strand
TCTCCATAAAATCTCATAATTTACAAAAAGTCAACATATTACAAAAAGTGAAATATTTTATGCCTAAACCAGTTTGGACTAAAATTCCACTAACTCACAGTATGGTAATTGATAAAAGTATTGACATTACCTTTTTAACGAGTCTTACAACTTGTTTAAATAATACAAGTATATGTTTTATCAATTGCCACGTAATGGGACTAAAAGTAGATATACAAATCTCAATATCTTGATCCATATCCAAATGAGAGATTTAGATAAATGAGTTGTGATAAGGCACTAAGCTTAGCTTAAAACAAATATGACAACAATTTGAAACTTGTAAGTTTTAAAGCACTAATTAACCTCTAAAATTGGAATAGAGCATAACTATATATCCAAATATAATAAACCAAACCATCAACACAACATTTAAATATCAAATCTCTCAACAATTCATCAAACCAAAATATGAGAACATAATGACTCCAAATACATTCTTAAATAGTCTCATGATTACCAAGTTTACAACCCTAAAAAAGATCAACAAAGCAAATTTTCATAACATAGTTCACTGCTACACATAGTCTTCAGTTCTTAACTCCAACAATCACCAACTATTTGCTTTAAAAGAGACTACATCACATAATATTGTCAAGTGAAAATGCACATTATAGTAGAGAACGTATTAAATTTTACAAAGCATTTTATTAACAGTATGAAAGTAATTCAGTATAAAGATTAAAACCAGCTTTGGAAGTGAACATTTAACTGTACAGTAAAAAAAATATACATTTTTTTTTTTTTTAGAAAGAGTTTCAACATATGGCGTCCGCTTCTAATGATAGCTCTTTATCATCAGACCAAGACACCAATCAGTTTTTTGGTGTAGGCGGGAATTGAACCCCAGATCTCTTATTCAACCATCAGAGACTTTACCAGTTGAACTAGCTGGAACCCACAAATATACCTTCTTAAATAAACAAATAATGCTCTCTTAAAATATTTGCCCAATTTTAATAAGCCATAGTTTTGATACAAGAACATCACTTCATCATTGGGTAAACTACTTATAATAACATATAATAATACATGTAACATTAAAGTTTTTTTCACAATTAATTTGTCAATAACAATAAACAATAATTAGTATATATAAAAATATTAGCCAAACTATGACAATCTTAACAATCAACAGGTGCATCCCATGAGAAACAATAACCCAAAGAAGTAAAATATAACAATGGCTTCAAAGAGCAAATAATTAATAGCAATGGTTTCGAAGAGTAAACAATAACAATGTACCACACCACAATAAACAATATTTCATCCAAAGACCAACTCTTAGCTTTGTGTTGGCATAGATTAAAATAATGTAACTGATTTTATGAAAACATTTTCTTTTTCTTTAACATATTATAAAATATTCTTCATATAGATAGTGTAGGGCAACAAATTGTGCACCTAAGTCCAAAGTATGCAGGACCTGGGCCCAATAAGTCCGCTGCAATAAATTTGTAGAGAGTGGATTTAAGAATTAGGTCTGAATGGCGAGGACTACGTTTAACCTATTTTTACAAACAAACTAAAAGGCTGATCAAAAGGCCCAAAGCATATCGAGATAATTTGGCATAAGTAAGTTTTATTTCGGTCCGAGGAGGAATCCTCTTATGTAATTCACGTTCTAGTTCTTTGTTTCTTTTCTTTTCTTTTTGGTCTTTTTTCTTTTTGCTCGAAAAAGAATCCCCCTTACAATGGAGGGGGAGTGAAACTATATAATCATCTTCTGAACATCCTAACCTTACACTTGTCATTCATCTAAGGCGCCCCTTGATACTTGTCCCATCAGATCTTTTCTTTGGCTTCCCTGTGAAAGGTAATAGTCTTGGTAGCACTGTTCAGAGGTCTTCTCCACATAAATGCGGCCAGAAAAGTAGTTGCAGGGTATTCAATGTGGTGGTAGTAGCCTTTCTTCAGATATTTCGGGGATCTTTTCCTTCTCAGTAAGCTCACCAAGGTCGTTTCTGTCATTGGGGATTCCAGGAGGATTACTTCAACCACTAGGATTCATCCTTGAACCGAAATCTTCTTATCCGAGGACTATAACCTCCTCGGACAGAATTGCTGTTTCCTATGTGCGAATCTTTTGAAAGTAGAATGTTTAATAAATGCCACACTGTTCGGCCCATGAGTCTTCCTCGGACTAAGCCCACAGCCCAAGATGCGTGACTCTTGGTTATTTGTCCCCACAATAGCCCCTCAAAACTTCAATTTTTCCCTCCCATCCGAGGAGAAAAGGTGAGGTTTTGACTTTCAAGAGATAAAGACGGGATATTTAATTCACACGTGCGGGGATGTGAATTAATTGCGTTTCGTGATTACCTCTGACACTTCGCAATCCCCGAAGCAGTTATTAATTACTCCAGGAGGCGTCTTGTCTCCCACATTCAACGGTTGATGCGCAGATCTAACGACTGATATTTCCCTTGAAATTATGAGCGGGATAATTTCCCCTCTCTCTCTATTAATATAAAGCCTTGAGGGATCATTTACCTTCTTCTTCAAAGAAACTTCAAGCGCTCCAGAAAACTCTAACGCTCCTATCTTTTTAAAAAAAAAACAAAACACCAAACTCCCAAATCTCTGTCGTTATTTCTCGTGAGAGGTCTTCGAAGGTCTTCTCAGAAAGCTTTCAGATACTAGCGTTTGTAATCCCGTAAGTTTGTTTAGTTTTGTATTAGAGTTTACTTGTCGGTCTATCTCCTCGGCCTCCCTATTTATTTCCTTACCCTCGAAAATCATCTATTCTGCCTTTAGGTTGTAAAAAATGGGTAGATTTGAGCGTCTAATAGATTCCCCAGCCAAAATAGAAGCCTTTAAACAGAAATATAATATACCCCAGGAGGTTGGCCTGCGGTATTGTTCCTCAGAAGAAATCGTTATACCTAGAGAGGCAGGAGAAGTGGTCATTCCTATAATAGCCTTCATAGAAGGGGAATAACCCTTCCAATGGGTAGGATAACCCGAGAGTACCTTATAAATCATAGGTTATGCCCTCACTAATGCGCACCCAACATGTTTAGGATTCTTGGGTGTATCGATGCTCTAGACCAGCATCTTCATTTGGGCCTCACCTAGCACGATGTGGTTAACCTGTACAAGTGCCACTCGCAAGCCGACGGAGGATTTTATCTCAAGTCCAAGTCGTCCGTTGTGAGGCTCATTTCATGTCTCCCCAAGTCAAACAAAGGGATGAAAGATGACTACCTCATCGCTTCAGGGGCATGGCACGATGGTCGACCCTGCCCAACTCGGGAGAGAGAGACAGGTGGGATACCCTAGAGTTAGATCCCTTGACATAGGATTTAGTTTTTATCCTCCATCCATGTTTCCCCATTACAATCTCTTTTGACAATAGATTCTCTTTGTTCAATCGCACCTGACCTTTTGATTACTTTTGCAGATAGAACACTTGTTGCTCCTCGGCTAAGTCACACCAACGTGGTTGCTCTCAACTACCTTCTTAGGTCGGAAATTTTTGTGAGCGAGGATCGACAATTACGAGCTGTTCACCTCGTCCTAGATTTTGAACCCATTTCGAGGGTTTTTCAGGAAGTTGGAAACGCTATTAGAGCTGGTGATCGTCGGATTAACCGTATCGACGTGTCAAAACCCGACTTTCTGTCCCGAGACGACCTTCCTCCTGTCATTCTGCCAATCTCTCAAATCCCTCCTCAACTTATGCTTCCATTACAACAAGTCCCTCTCGGAGCTGAAGTCGCAGAAGAAGAGGAAATAGCTTCTTCCCGGACGTCCTTAGACGAGGAGATAGATCAGTTCCATTTTGAAGGGGAAGAAGGTAGACCAGAGAGGCCAGTGCAACTCTCGGATTCTGAGGACGACGCCGACAGACTCTCCGTAGCTATTCAGCCAACATTAATTATTTCCCGAGTAGATTCAAGCTCAGAAGAACAAGGCGAGATGAGTCTGAAAGAAAGGTCATCTTTGAAAGGCTTGGTAGCCAACAGAGGCAAGAAAGGAGCCTCGAAGGGCCCATCTCAGGCTTTGGCTCCTGCTAATCTACCCCCTCCGCCTCCTCTTCCTGCTGATCTTGGACTTCGCACCATCCCTGACTTGAAGAAGAAGAGACCAATGCAGGAGATCAAAGAAGGCGAGGTGATTCCTCCGAAGAGCTCCAAACAGCAGAAGACTAAAGACCCAAAGGAGAATAGGGCAAGTTCTGTTGATAGCAGAGAAGAGGCTGAGGTGCGCAGACAACAGCGCTTCTGGGCCTCTCGGATTGAGTTGGATGGGGCTTAAATTCCCTGGGATGCCACAATCAGGGAGTCCCAGAGAGGTCACTCAGCCCATCTGGCCCAAGCTTTAGAGCAACCCCTCTTGCTCCCACGGGATATGGAGGCCCTTAGGCGCACCAGGCAGCCCGAGCTCTTCATGTCCTTGAAGAAGGATCTCGCCTTGGTAAGCTAGATTTATTTAGTAATTCAAACGTTATAAAGTTATTGATCTTATCAGTATTATTATACTTGCCTTTACATACATGTCTTCTTTGCTACTGTTATGTAGGTCACTCAACAAGTCTACGTGGTTGAAGAGTGGGTTCGAAATGCTCAGAATAGATGTGAGGCTGAGTCCCACTCTCGCCGTGAAGTTGAGAAGACTCTTGGGAGCCTTAAAAAGGAAAAAATGCAGCTGGCCGAGAAGCTGAAGATTTCAGAGCGAGAATGCTCAAGTGCCAAGGCTGGGCTAAAAAATGTTGAGGCCCAGGCCGAGGACCAGAGAAAACAGCTTTACACGACCCAGCTAAATTTGGCTACTAAGAAAGCAGCAGTGCTAAGCCTGAAAGCTGAATTGCAGAAAGCTAAGGAGGCAGCACTAAAAGTGATGGAAGCTGCTAAGTCCGCGGAGGAGGCGGCATACGAACGCGGGGTAGGGGAAACAGAGGAGAGGTTGACTGAGGAGGTGGCTGAGGTGTGCAGGGAGTATTGCACGGAGACTTGGATGGAAGCACTTAATCGTGCAGGGGTTCCTGCTGATTCGGAGCTGAGGAGATCTGAGAACGTGTTTTTCCCTGAACATATCAGGGAAATTCCGACCAGCCCTCCGATGGCCATTAATCTACCCCTCCCTCCTCCAGAGCAGATAGCTACTGCAAGTGTCCCTGTCAGAGCTGCTGAGGCCTCCAAGGGAGTCGTTAAAGATAAATCTGCCGAGGATTCCCTTACCATCAAGGACGTTGTTTCTCAGGCCAAGGCAGTTGAGAAAAAGTCTGATGCTGAGGGTGCCAAGACCAAAGCTATATGTCCCGAGAAGGACTCTCAGTCTTTGAAAAAGTAGCTGTAAAAATTTCTTTTTTTTTTTTTTTTGTTTAAGTGTAACCCTTTTTTTTTTTTTTTTTTTTTTTTTAAGTGTAGCTTCTGTAAACACTTATGATGTACTTATTCTATTGTTGATTAAAGAATAGACTTGTCTTTCTTACCTTTTGCATTTATACTTTTGTCATTTGCTTTTGGTAAGGTTTGAGATGACTTCCTATTTATATACTAAGACTTTTCAAAAAATATTTATAATGGATGACCACAACATGTTCTTATTTTAAGGCTTGACGTTTTCGTAATGAAGAATAACAGCAAGGACTTGTTATAACTTAAGTTCCAATGAATGCATTATATAAAGAAAATACTAGGAAATTAATTCAGTTATGCATGGTCAGAGGGCCTTGCAATAACTTAAGATTTATTCGATCATGCTAATGGAATGTTATTACCTAGTAACCCAAAGGTGTGTTAACTTTCTATTCAAAAACTTTTATAATAAACATAAGTGTAATAATTTCCCCAAAGCACCTGGTCCGAGGACATCAGGCATGACTAAAGTTATGTTCAAACACTTTTATAATAAACATAAGTGTAATAATTTCCCCAAACTACTTCTTCACACAACACACGAGTTTAGTGATAAAGGAAATTTTTATTAGTAATAATACCTTTTCAGGTTATTTACATTCCAAGGACGAGGTATTACACGTTTGTCTAAATCTTCTAAGAAGTATGCCCCTATACCTGCTTCCGAGGTGATGCGATATGGTCCTTCCCAATTGGGCCCTAGCTTTCCTCACGCTGGGTTTTTTGCAATGCCCAGAACTTTCCTCAAGACCAAGTCACCAGGCGCTAGTGGCCTTAGCTTTACTTTAGCATCGTATCCTTGCTTAAGTTTGTGTTGGTAGTACGCCAATTGGACCAGTGCACTTTCCCTTCTCTCTTCAACGAGATCTAAACTTCTTTCCAGCAGATTATCATTATTATTTGAACTGAACGAATTGCTTTTTAGTGTTGGAAACCCAGTTTCCAAAGGAATGACAACTTCGACACCATAAGTCATCGAAAAGGGGGTTTCCCCCGTTGATCTACGAGGTGTGGTTCGATAGGCCCACAGGACATGCGGCAGTTCTTCCACCCATCTTCCTTTCGCATCATCTAACCTCTTCTTCAGTCCGTTTACTATGACTTTATTAACGGCCTCGGCTTGTCCGTTCCCTTGGGGGTAAGCTGGGGTGGAATATCTATTCGTTATTCCTAATTCGCCGCAGTATCTCCTGAAGGCCTTACTGTCGAACTGAAGACCATTGTCCGAGATAATAGTACGAGAGACCCCGAACCGAGTAACGATGTTCCTCCAAATGAACTTCTTAGCGTCCACATCCCTGATATTTGATAAAGGCTCGGCTTCAACCCACTTTGTAAAATAGTCAGTGCCGACCAGCAAATATCGCTTGTTTCCTGCTGCTTTGGGGAAAGGCCCGACAATATCCAAGCCCCATTGAGCAAATGGCCAGGGACTGGTTAGCGGATTAAGGATCCCCCCTGGTTGGTGTATGTTTGGTGCGAATCGCTAGCATTGGTCGCACTTCTTTACGTACTCGTGTGCTTCTCTTTGCATGTTTGGCCACCAGTAGCCTTGCGTGATAGCCCTAAGAGATAAAGACCTGCCTCCAGTGTGGCTCCCACAAATCCCCTTGTGTAGCTCTTCTAGGATGACCTCTGTCACTTCAGGATGAATACATAGTAGATATGGTCCAGCAAAAGAGCGCTTGTATAATTTTCGATCTTCGGACAACCAGAAGCGAGGTGCCTTTCTTCGTATTTTTTCTGCCTCCAATTTATTTTTCGGCAAGAGGTCTTCCATTAAAAATGATATGATAGGATCCATCCAGCTAGGTTCCACTCGGACATGACAAATCTGGGTTAACTTTCCCCCTGCCTTCGTGGGCTTGTACAAGTCTTCTACGAGGATAATTCGAGGTAAGCTCTGCGCCGAGGAGGTTGCAAGTGTAGCCAGAGAATCTGCATGCGAATTGCTGCTTCTGGGGATGTGCAGTAGACTGAATGACTCAAATTTTAGCCGCAACTGTTTAACTTGACTTAAATACTTCTGCATTCTTTCATCCCTTGCCTCTAATTCGCCCTTCACTTGACCAACGACTAATTTGGAGTCTGAAAATATTTTTACTTCTTTTCCCCCCAGCCTTTGAACCATATTCATTCCTTCCAGCAGAGCTTCGTACTCGGCCTCATTATTGGTGGCTAAGAAATCCAACCTCAACATTTCTCTATTGTTAGTTGTTCAGGAGAGATTAGGACCAATCCCAATCCAGAACCTCTTTGGTTCGCTGCACCGTCGACGTACACTTTCCAGCATAGGGGTTCTTGGAGCGAGATGACGCCAACCGATTTTTCATCCATGTGCTGCGGTGCTGGCACATTCTCTAACGAGGCTTCAGCGAATTCGGCCACCAGGTCTGCAAGGATCTGACCCTTGACAGAGGTGCGAGGCATGTACTTGATGTCAAAGGCCCCTAGAATGGTACCCCATTTAGCTATCCTGCCTGTATAGTCAGCACTTCGGAGTACAGCCCTAATCGGGAGTTGAGTTAAGACGATGACAGTGTGTGCCTGAAAATAGTGGGGGAGCTTCCGCGTACCATGGACCACAGCCAGGATGGCCTTTTCCAATGGTAAATAGCGCACCTCAGCTTCATGTAACGATTTGCTAACGTAGTAAACCGGCCGTTGCACACCACTGTCAACTCGAATTAACATCAGACTTACACCATGGGGAGCAACGGCTATGTAGGCGAATAAAACCTCATCCTCCTAAGGACTGGACATGATTGGAGGCTGAGAAAGATATTCCTTAAGCTGCTGGAAGGCCTTAGAGCACTCCTCGGACCACTCAAATCCCTTCCACTTTTTCATTAAAAGGAAGAAAGGCCGGCATCTGTCTACTGAACGAGAGATAAAACGATTTAAAGCGGCAATCATTCCAGTAAGTTTCTGAACCTCTTTGGGATTACGAGGAGGGTGTAAATTGTTAATCGCCTTAATTTGATTGGGATTGACCTCGATTCCTCTGTGTGTTACCATGTATCCTAGGAATTTGCCCGATCCCACACCAAACGTGCACTTGGACGCATTTAGGCGCAACTTGTGTTTCCTCAAGATTTCAAAGATGCTTCCGAGGTCATCAACATGCTTGGATACCACCTTGCTTTTAACCACCATATCGTCTATGTAGACCTCAATGCTCCTCCCTAATTGAGGCTCGAACATTCTCGTCATCATCCTTTGATAGGTTGATCCAGCGTTTTTTAGACCGAAAGGCATCACCTTGTAATGGTAGTTTTCGATGGGGGTGACAAATGTAGTCCTCTCCTGGTCTTCCAAGGCTAAAGGTATTTGGTGATATCCTTGGAAGGCATCCAAGAAGCTCATCAGAGGGTGTCCCACCGTTGCGTCCACCAACTGATCTATTCGTGGCATGGGGAATGGAACTTTTGGGCAAGCCTTATTTAGATCGGTAAAGTCCACGCACACTCGCCACTTGCCACTCTTTTTCTTTACCACCACAGTATTAGCCAGCCACTCAGGGTAGAACACCTCCTTGATAGCTCCTACTTGCTTAAGCTTTCTCACCTCTTCTTTAACGGCATCGGCATGCTCCTTGGACGGGCGTCGAGGTGGTTGCTTTTTCGGAGTAATGGACAAGTTAACATTTAAGTGATGACAGATAAAGGTTGGGTCTACCCCCGGGGCCTCATAAGCGCTCCAGGCGAATACATCGACGTTCTTCTTAAGAAATTCTATTAACTCTTCTCTCTCGCGAGCCGGCAATTGGGACCCCACTTGGAAATATTTCTCCAGATCATCCCCTATAATGATCCTCTCTAAGTCGTCACATTTTGCCTCCTCGGAATGCCCATCGATAGGCAACTCTAGAGTTTTTAATTGCTATGAACTTCCCTCCGCGGCTATCGGTGATTCAGCTTCAGGTTGATGGGATATGGTCGCCACCAGGCATTGTCTAGCCATGGACTGGTTTCCAAGGATTTCTCTAACCTGACCCTCGGAAGGGTACTTCACCCTTTGATGCAAAGTGGAGGAGACAGCCCCTAGAGTGTGAAGCCAAGGTCTAGCCACGATAGCCGTATATGGAGAATAAACGTCCATCACAATAAAGTCAACCTCTACCACCTCAAGACCGGTTTGTACAGGTAGCCTAATCTGAACCTTCGGCATAACGGTTCTTCCCTCGAAGCTAACCAGGGGGGAGTCATAGGCGGTTAGATCCTCGGACTTTAACCCCAAACCTCTAAACAGGTTGGGATACATCACCTCCACAGCACTCCCTTGGTCCATCAACACCCTCTTCACATCATACCCACCTATCCTAAGCGTAATCACCAAAGCATCGTCGTGGGGTTGGATAGTTCCGACCTTGTCTTCGTCTGAGAAACCTAGAACTGGTTGTGTTTCCATCTTGATTCTTTTTTATTCAAGCTTACTATCCTCGGCGAGTGACCGAGCCACAGACATCACTTTGTACTGACAGGATCCTGTTCTTCCGGGGGCAGCGAAGATGACGTTTATCGTTCCTAGGGGTGGGCCTGAGGAAGCTCCTCTTCTGGAATTGAACCCAGTCTGTCCTGCTTGGCTACTGGAATGATGCAACAGATCCTTCAATCTTCCTTCTCGGACCAGCTGATCCAAATGGTCCCATAAATTCCTGCAATCCTCAGTAGTATGTCCTCGATCTTGATGATATTGGCAATAGAGGCTTTGGTTGCGCCTCATAGCATTCCCAGCCATTTTGTTCGGCCATTTAAAGAACGACTCGTTCTTAATTTTTTCCAAAACCTGATTAACTAGTTCTCGGAATATCGCGTTGACAGCTTGGGTGTTGAAGGAATCCGACTGCCCAGCGAAGTCTCTCCGAGGCCGATTGTTACTGAATCAGTCCGACCTGAAATCCCTACGCTCCTGAGGGTTAACCTTTGTTTTACCCTTTCCTTGCTGCTGGTCTTCTTCAACCCTTTTGTACTTACTTATTCGATCCATAAGCTGACGCACACTGGTGACAGGTATACCAGTGAGGGACTTCCTTAATCCATGCTCGGCAGGCAAGCCACCCTTAAAAGTACTGATGGCCACGTCCTCAAAGTCACCATTTATTTCGTTATACGTCTCCCAATATCTGTCCGAGTATGTTTTCAGGGTTTCTCCCTCCCGCATGGACAAAGACAATAAAGAATCCAAAGGGCGAGGCACCCTACTGCATGTGATAAAACGAGAGCCAAAAGCCTGCGTAAGTTCCTTAAAGGAATTTATGGAGTTAGCTTTCAACCCATCGAACCACCTCATGGCCACGGGCCCCAAACTGGAGGGAAAGACTTTACACATCAAAGCCTCGTCCCTAGAGTAGACAGCCATTTTTTGGTTGAATTGGCTTACGTGCTCTACTGGATCCGTTCGGCCGTAATAAGTGGTGAAAGTGGGTTGATGGAATCGCCGAGGAAGTTCTGCCCTTTCAATGCGACGCGTAAAGGGGGATCTAGAGATTTGATTCAACGCCTTACTCATGGCATCATTTTCCACCCCTTGAGAGGTAGACTCTTACGTTTCCGCTTATGAATATTTTCCTCGTCACAGGAAAAAGGCTCGCTCGACGGTGTCCTAGGACCGCGTCTGTACGTAACGTCATCTTCATCATTTGAGGAAACGCCAGAACTAGAAGGAGCTCGTCGTTGGTGTGCATGGCGTAGCTCCCGCTTTAAATCATCGATTTCCCTTTGCATGGCCCTGTTACTCCGCTCCTGAGGGAAGTGATTCCCCATTTGCGGGTGACTTCCGCTAGTCTGTGTGGTATGTGGGCTACCCTCCCTATCTCTTCTACGCTCAAGATTGTGGAAGGCATCTTGTCGATGGGAGCCCCTAGATTCCTGCTGATGGGGACCTGATCCTACCATGGTGAAACGTCGCGCTCACTATTACACAAATTCTTCCCACAGACGGCGCCAATTGTAGGGCAACAAATTGTGCACCTAAGTCCAAAGTATGCAGGACCTGGGCCCAATAAGTCCGCTGCAATAAATTTGTAGAGAGTGGGTTTAAGAATTAGGTCTGAATGGCGAGGACTACGTTTAACCTATTCTTACAAACAAACTAAAGGCTAATCAAAAGGCCCAAAGCATATCGAGATAATTTGGCATAAGTAAGTTTTATTTCAGTCCGAGGAGGAATCCTCTTATGTAATTCACGTTCTAGTTCTTTGCTTCTTTTCTTTTCTTTTTGGTCTTTTTTCTTTTTGCTCGAAAAAGAATCCCCCTTACAATGGAGGGGGAGTGACACTATATAATCATCTTCTGAACATCCTAACCTTACACTTGTCATTCATCTAAGGCGCCCCTTGATACTTGTCCCATCAGATCTTTTCTTTGGCTTCCCTGTGAGAGGTAATAGTCTTGGTAGCACTGTTCAGAGGTCTTCTCCACATAAATGCGGCCAGAAAAGTAGTTGCAGGGTATTCAATGTAGTGGTAGCAGCCTTTCTTCAGATGTTTCGGGGATCTTTTCCTTCCCAGTAAGCTCACCAAGGTCGTTTCTGTCATTGGGGATTCCAGGAGGATTACTTCAACCACTGGGATTCATCCTTGAACCGAAATCTTCTTATCCAAGGGCTATAACCTCCTCGGACAGAATCTCCGTTTCCTATGTGCGAATCTTTTGAAAGTAGAATGTTTAATAAATGCCACACTGTTCGGCCCATGAGTCTTCATCGGACTAAGCCCACAGCACAAGATGCGTGACTCTTAGTTATTTGTCCCCACAGATAGCTATGTATCCCATTCAAATAAATAAATAAATAAAAACTATATATAGAAAGAACTTTTACAAAAAAAGGTTCACAATTTAGCCAAGCTTTTTTTTCAATTATACCCATATATATTTTTTTGAGGAACTTTTCAATTATACATATATAATATAATATCCTGAGAATAATCATTATCTAAAATCCACTTACTTCAAATCTACAAACAATTTTTGTGTCAACCAAACATCATCAAGTAGAACCCAATACAAGATTAGATGCCTTAGTAAAATTAAACACGTCAATATCTATGTATATCTAAGCAAATGCGAGGCAGTAATGACAAGATAAGGGTTTAACTATTGATATGTACTTGGCTCAACACTTAAAATTTTGTGCTTAACTTTTTAAACCCATTAAGGCAGCCCTCCCCTCAAAAGTATGACATGGCAGTGCCTAAATTTCATATTATGTCTATCAAAATTCAACCATCTCCATCACATCATTCCCAAAACTAGAGGTTGACCGATATTCATTATTCCTAAACCATTTACATCATGACCTTCATAAACTTACAGCCTAATGCCTAAACCATCAAATCAATAATGAAACACGTCATGGGTCTCAAAATAAAGTTTTTGCAGATTTGAATTAATTTCTCCAAAATCTTTTAAATGACGTTTCTCGTGCTTGAAAGTTTTTAAGCCTAAAACCAAACACTAAAAGGGACCCAATAAATTTGGCCTAACATAATTAATTTCCTCAACACTCGGGCTTTAAATTTAAAATAACTAGAAATTTCAAAAATTATGATTTTCTCCAGGTTATAAGTTCTATATGTTAACTCAATTCACCCCAAATTTCATGCCAGTCTCAAGTTATGCTAAAATCAAGCAGTATATCCAAATCTGAAATGAAGACAACGTGCATATCTCAAATTATATAACTCTTTGAGATGAATGAGTATAAATTTTATTCTTACATAACAAGACAACCACAATACAAACCACACAATACACACACTAGATAAAGCCATCAGAAGGCACACAACACCAGTTTCTCACTAATTTTACTTATTGGCCCCCAGGATTTTGAAGAAGAAAAAAAAAACTGGTTTTAGTTCCTCGTTTGCAGACTTACTCTTCTTTTTAAATCCATATGGGCCTCCCTCAAAATTTAAAATTAGTTCAGAAAAACCCTTTTAAGAAAATGAGAATGATACAAGGAACCCAAAGAAAAAAAAAAAGATCCAGCCCATTCATTGCCCATAGCACGTCCAAATTAATTTATACAAACAACAAAAATAATTTCAACAAATCCCAAATTAGCAATATTATCCACCAAAAATAAAAATTCTTTGTAAATCAGATCATTTATAAATTCAAATATCTGTGGTTTACTTTAAATAAAAAAATTTAAAAAAAAAAAAACCCAAATCTATTTAGGAAAAAAAAAAAAAAAAATCCATTACGCCACTGCCATCATCCATAACTTGCAACTGTTCGTTTACCTTCACAACTTGCCACATTGCCACTCCCAATTGCCGCCAGAGCCAAAGCCCGACTCAGCCCCACTGTGCGGGAGTATCTCTTTCTCTATGGTTATGTTTTAGATTTATGCGTGTTACTGTGTTAGTCTAAAAAGAATATTCTATGTCATAAAGAATATCAGTTTATGATTTTGATTTTGATTTTTTTTTAGAGAATTTCAACATATGGCGTCCGCTTTTGATAATAGCTTTTTTAAAAAAGTTTCAACTTATGGCGTCCATTCCTGATGACAACTCTTTATCATCAGACCAAGACACCAATCAGTTTTTGGTGCAGGTAGGAATTAATCCACAGATCTCTTATTTAACTATAAAATTTTTTACTAATTAAGCTAACCAGAACCCACATGATTTTGACTTTTGAATCTTCTACATCTTTCTATTTGTTTTGTTGTGGTTATTTAGTATTTATAGCTACGGCATATATTATAGTATGCTCATGTAAACGACAAGGTATTTGGTATCTCATGAAGATTTGGACTCTCAAATGATACCATATTAGTAGTATCAAAATTCAATAAGTGTGATACATGTTAACAAAAAATAAATACCCCACTAACAAATGAAAGACATGTGTTAGTGGGTAGTTATTTTTACAAGTATTTCTCTCATTTATTGGGTTTTGATAAGGATGGCATGGTATCATTTAATACAAAATACTTTTTTCATGTTAACGGATGCTCTTAGAGTAATTATTAATAAATTATATTAGGGAAATTTTAACATTACTTTAATAGGAAATATAAAAAGCTATTTGAAAAATTAATTACTTTATCATTTTCACATAAAATGTTTCTAAAAATAGTTCGTAAACCAATGCTCTTAGGGCATTTGTTAACATTTTCCATTATAATACTATATTTAATGTTGATAATACTATAAGATAAAAAAGTAATTTCAGTAGTAGGTTCAAATTAGAACCAATAACAATTAACTACTTATAATTTGTTATAAAAATGTTTTCAAAATATTGTAGATGTCATATTTCTCTAATATCTATGTGTTTGGTGGTTTACATCTTCCACTATTGTTATATTATTTTAATTTATATTAAGTTTGACAGTAGTTAAGTTATTATTATTGTTAAATTCAAAAATAGAAGAAGTTATCATTGTTGTTTATGATATAAATATATAGTAATACGTATACTTAATTATTGAAACAAATACAAATTCACTTTAATTGTTTGATTTAGTTATAAATAATTTTAGTAATATGAAAGAATGTAGAGTATAAATTTTTATTTATTTATTTTAGGTACATAAAAAAGTGGTGTCACAACTTTTGGTTAAACTATTTTATTTTCTACCTATGAGACACTTTAAAATTATATGGACTGATAGTGTGATAATTATGAAACTAGGGCCTCCACTTCTTTTAGTTATCAATTTTTATTTATTTATTTTTGGGCTTATGTTTAGTTTGGCCCTTCTGTAAAAAAAAATAAAAAAAAATCTAGCTCCGCCACCACGGCCAAAATGGCCCAATACCACCTTTTTTGGAAATATTTAGCAAAAAAGCACTGTTTCGGAAATAAATAGGAAAGTACCACTTTTTCCAGAACTCGAGTTTCAGAAACTCGAGTTCCTATTAAGTTCTGCCACCGTGGCACTGCTGAGTTGGATTTGTGCGATTAAAAAAATTTATGTGGTACTCGAGCTTGGTAAACTCGAGTACCATGCAACACAGTACTCGTGTATACCAAGCTCGAGTACATTTTATAAATAAAATGCAAAAAAAAAAAAAATTCTATAGTACTCGAGTTTGCCAAACTCGAGTACCGTGTAAATTTTTTTTTTTTTTTTTTTTTGTTGTTTGTTTGTTTTGTTTTGTTTTGTTTTTTTTTTGTTTTTTTGGGGGGGGGGGATAAACAACAAATAAACATAAAGATAAAAATAAGTAGCTTCTTTTTATGTTTTTATTTATTTAAATAGAAGCATTGTAAAATATAGAGATTTTAATTTCGAAATATGAATTTAATTTCTACATTAATTAAAATTGTTCATTGTAGCTTTTTTTTTTTATGTTTTTATTTATTTAAATAGAAGTATTGTAAAATATAGAGATTTTAATTTCGAAATATGAATCTAATTTCTACATTAATTAAAATTGTTCATTGTTTTCTCATAAAAATTGTTCACTGTTTTCTGTATAAACAATTTCTACGATTTTGCATAAAATTATTTTGTATTTAGCATTATTTAAGAAATTGTTCGCCCTCTTTTTTGCATAAATTATTTTCTGTTCGCTGTTTTCTCATAAAACACTTAGTGAAATAATGTTTTCTAAATTTAAACGCCAAATCTGAATACTTTTTCATGTTTAAATTTCACAATAATCGAATTTGTTTTTCTGCATTGATAAAATCTGTTTCGACGTTAATAAAATTTGCTCTCCACACTTCATGTTTATTATATATTCGAATCTGCTTACTGCATTCATATAATCTATTTTCTGCATTAAGTAAAACTGTACAAATATTCTGAACTTGTTGAGAAATTTGATTTTGTTGAAAGTACAAAATCGTGAAAATTCAAGAGAAAATTGTGTACATTAGATGTACAGATCATTCGAATTTGTAAAAAACAAAATTTAGATGTGCAGATCGTTCGAATTTGTTGATTGTATAAAATCTTGAAAGTACAGAATAAAATTGTGTAAATTAGATTTCGAATAAAGCAGTAGAAAGATAAATAACACAAAGATATGGTCACCCAGGAAACCAAACGGTAAAAACCTGAGGAGGATTTAACCTAGTTATCCTCAAGGTAAAACTGAATCCACTAACTTGAAAGAATCGAAGTTCATACAATAGGACTTACAAACTCCCCGTTTGACTTCTTATTGCTACCCACCAGTAGAACTTACTGACACGACAACGTGCAAGCTCCGAGACCACGGACTCCCAGTGGCGACTCCAGGAATTTTTCTCAGGGTGTTCCTTAAGAAGTATAAATTACACAATTTATAAAATTATTGGGTACGTGGTTTTCTTATCAAATATTTGTTCATAATTCTAGCAAAAGAATAAACAATAAATTATAAGTTTATTTGAAATATTAATAAAATTATTAATTATTGTTTTTTAGTTGTTTCATTAATTTGTTTGTCTTTTATAAACTATAATTTGTTCATTTGTTGTATTATTGTTTCATTAATTATAAAATTATTAATTATTGTGTAGCCTAACATAATTTAATTTTTTTTATCTTTTATAATGTATTGGTTAATTAAATTATTAATTATTGTTATGTAGTTGCTTCATTATTTTTCTTTACAAACTAATAGCACACACTTCACCATGCAGTAACATACACCCCATGTGCGGCTCAACCCGCTGCCTAGTGGGTAACATAATTTAATTTTTTCTGTATTTGGTCAGTTAGACTAACCCCCTAGTGGGTACCAAGAGTCATTACAAGAGCCAATTAGATAAATTCACAAATCATAATTCACTAAAAGACAAACTCACCAATAGACAAGAGTCATTACAAAAGCCAATATAAATTCACAAATTACAGAATACTAAAAGACAAACTCACCAATGTAATAAAGTTAAAACAGGGGCAAATTTAATAAAGTTATAATTTATAAAGTAAAGCTGAAGCTGTAAAGCCAATTTATTGAATTTAAAGTTCAAAGAGAAAGAGAGAATAAGATAAAGAGAGATAGAGTCTCAGACCACAGCAAACCCAAAGAGGCAAAGATGTAAGAGAGAAAAAGAGTGTAAAGAATTGAAATACCTTGAGGGAGGCCTGAGGGGCGACGCCGCGGCAGCAGCACGTGAGGCAAGGAAGGCGGAAGGACTCGAGGGTCGAGGCCAAGCGTTGATCGAATCGGACCGATCTCTGATGCTCGATGTGGCTGTGCTCACGTGAGGAAGGTGGAAGGACTCGAGGCGCCATCGCGCTTGCGCCGATGTGCTTCAGGTTCAGTGCTTCTGGTTCATCGCGCTCGCGCCGATGAGGGTTTTTCTTTAGGTTAGGTTTCTGATATCAGTTGTTGCTTTACCATTTGATAAAATCAGCTGAGTGTATTGGGTTTTGGTTTGTATTTTTTTTTTTTTTTAAGAATCCGTGGGCTTGCTTTACAATCTGTTGGGGTCTTTTTTTTTTTAGGTTGGGTTTGCTTTACCATTTTGTTATTTAGGATTGATGTTGGGCTATTATTTAGGATTGATGTTGGGCTTTTTTTTTTTTTCCTTGGGTGTGCTTGCTCTGATACAATTTTTTTTTTTTTTTTTAGACTTTAGTTAAAAATTTTTACCAATAAAAAATCTGAGGGTATTCCTAATTTTTTCTGAGGGTATTCCTAATTTTTTTTTAAGAGTAGGCAAATGAAAAATTTTAAAATATTATATATAAAATTTTTTTTTTTTTCAAGCACCCACGCTGGCATGAAACGTAGTGCCGCCCCTGAGGACTCCTTCTTTCTTGGATTCACCACCAGATACAAGCAGCCACGCTTGTTTTTCTTTAAGCTTCAATGGCAGCAACTGAGTTGATCATCAAGGTGTAGATAACATATCCTCCTTGAAAACCCTAAGCTTTGTGTAAAGGAAAGCTCCTCTAGATCTCACAAGAGATTTACACAAAACAGCAATATGAGCAACATCTAAAACGTGGCTAGGGTTTGCCTTATATACCTAGACAAAACATAAAACCCTACAACGTTTTAATGAGCTAAGGCTGAGTTGGAATTTTGCAGAAAAAAGCATCAAACCCGAAATTCGATCGATCCAGCCTAAGCTTTGATCGATCGAGCTAGGGCGAAATGCACACTCAATTCTGCAACAGCTCGATTCCAACTTTACATAAAAAAACACAACTTTTAGCAAGTCTAAACAAGACTAAACAACTTGTTTTGATCATGGTTTGCCAACAATACCAATTAGAATTCTAAATACATTAATTCTAAGTCTTTAGAACCAAACAATTTTTATGAGAAAACAATGAATAGTTTTACTTAATGCAGAAAACAGATTTTATGAATGCAGTAAGCAGATTCGAATATATAGTAAATATGATGTCTGGAGAGCAAATTTTATTAACGTCGAAACAGATTTTATCAATGCAGAAAAACAAATTCGATTATTGTGAAATTTAAACATGAAAAAGTATTCAGATTTGGCTTTTAAATTTAGAAAACACGACTTCACTAGGTGTTTTATGAGAAAACAGCGAACAATTTTTTAAACAGTGAACAGAGAATAATTTACGCAGAAAAGAGAGTAAACAATTTTTTAAATAATGCTAAACAAAAAATAATTTTATGCAGAATATTAGAAATAGTTTATGTAGAAAATAGTGAACAATTTTCACAAGAAAACAGTGAACAGTTTTACTTAATGCAGAAAATAGTTTTACTTAGTGAACAGTTCTACATTCAACTAATTCGAACTTTTTTACAAATTCAAATTTTTCGAGGCATTTACCATTAGGTGATTTATATGAATCATTCATTTTTCTTTCATGGAGTTTGTCCATTATTCATATGGTTACATATTTTAAAAAACACAAAAACCATTTAAGTGCAATAATTGCGCCAATGCTAAAAACAGTTTATGCAGAAAACA